>JANUYF010000015.1:8008400-8173400 GCA_026167975.1 Phrynosoma blainvillii
AAGGCACATGCATAAGTTCCTTATGGAGACAGATGGACATTTTTATTTGAGCATTCAGTTCATAGTGGTAAAATTCAAAGATATAACTGTATTAGTCTGTAGAATCAGTATGTAGAGATCTTGTAGCACCTTTGAGACTAACTAGAGAATGAAGTTGCCAGCATGAGCTTTTGTAGACTAAAGTCTACTTCCTCAGATGCATATGCAATTTCATATATATGTTTGTCCCTGATTTTCACTCTATTATATGCATCTGAGGAAATAGACTGAAGTCTACGAAAGCTCCTGCTGCCAACTTCTTTCTTTCAGTTATTCTCAAGGGTGCTGCAAGATCTCTCCACATACTGATTCAATTCACAGTTGCAGAAATGGAGTTGTGCATGTGTTGCCACTGCCCTTAGAGATGGAGTTGCCTTGTTGTGTACCTCCAAGTTGTTTCCAATAACTATGGAAACCCTAAGGCAAACCTGTCATGCATAGAATTGAGACTGGATCCTGATAATCTACTTGAGCTGTGCTTTGTGTGCCTGATGGGCAGGAGAAATGCCCCAAATTGCTTTGGTTGGTTGTGTCCATTGGTGGAACACACATGTCTTGACTGAAATCCCAAACTGGATGTGGAAGTGCTGGTGATAAAGCCCTATATGGCTCAGGTCTAGACTATGTGAAGGACCATATCTTCTGATATGAACCTGGTGTTGTTGTGTGCCTTCAAGTTGTTTCTGACTTATGGCAACCCTAAAGTGACCTTATCATGGGGTTTTATTGGCAAGATTGGTTCAGAGGAGGTTTGCCATGGCCTTCCCCTAAGGCTGAGAGACTATGACTTGCCCAATGTCACCTAGTGGGTTTCATGTCCAAGCTGGGAATTGAACCCTGGTCTCTAAAGTCATAATCCAACACTCAAACCATGCTGGCTCTCTCTTTCAGATCTGCAAGGGAGGACCTTTTCTCTATCCCACCACATTTCCAGGGATGGTTGGTGGGAACGTAGGAGACAGGGCCTTCTTGGTGGCTGCTCCCACACTTTGAAACTCCATCCCTAGAGAAATAAATCCCTTCTTTGCTCTCCTCCCCTTTCTTTTCCAGCTAGCCTTTGGAAATTGATGTTTAACTCACAAAGGGCTTCCTGGGCTGCTGTACTGTTTTCAATGTAATGATTCCCAAACTTTGGTCCTCCAGGTGTTTTGGACTTTAACTCCCAGAAGCCCTAGCCTGCTTGGCTAGCAGTCAGGAATTCTGGGAGATGAGGTTCAAAACACATGGAAGTCCAAAGTTTGAGAAGATTTTAAATGGCTTTAATATTGTTGTTGTTTGTGGTTGATGATGAAGTGTGCCTTCAACCTATCATGGGGTTTTCTTGGCAAGATTTGTTCAGGGGAGGTGGGATTGCCATTGCCTTCTGATGAAGCTGAGAGAGTGTGACCTGCCAAGGTCACCCAATGGGTTTCATGGCCAAGCAAAGAATCAAACCCTGCACTCCAAAGTTGCAGTCCAACGCTCAAACCACTAATGATGGTCATGAAAATGATTATTTGGTGCAAGATCCGGCCAGAACCTACAATGCTTTTTCTTTTGGCAAGAAGTGGATTCTTCCCTATTTTTATTTTTGCACCGGAGCAAGTGTTGAGTTTCTCTTTTCAACCCCTTCCAGACTGTCCTTTGGTGCTTAATGCAAAGGTATATTGTTTTCTGTGAGCCCAAATAGCTATTAAAAAGACAAACCCTTGGGTTTGGCGAAACCCAAGAGTGACATCCCAACAATCTTGGAGGTATTTGGGTTTATAAACCCCAAAAAGTCCAGGGTTTCTCTCCTAAGAAGGACAAGGCAGGAGGGAGGATGGGAGGGATGGCCAACTTTTTTGCAAAAACACACACAAAACTCCAGGCTGGCTGCAAAAAAAGAAAGATGCCATTGTTCAACCTCACCAGGGCCCAGTTGCTAATTTGATCGGACTTCGTTTCCTGGCGTTTGACGAGTTTAAATTGAATTAAGGGCTGCTTTGGGAAATGGGGTATGAAAAGGGCAGGATGCCCCCTTGCTGCTCTAAAGGGCACTTGGATCATCTGATCTTCATCAGTTTATTTTTAATTTCATTTTTAATCCAAGATGGGGACCTGGGGAGGCACAAATGAAAACAAAACACCGCTTAACAAACCATTGATCTATATCTATCTATCTATCTATTACTAATTTTATTTATTTATCAATATAAACAACTACAAAAACATTTCTCTACCTTATACAAACATAGAAAATAAGTCGGCTCCTCGTCTACACACACTATATATACAATCTGATACTTCCAAAAGTTTCTTTGACAATAAATGCCTATTATGGTATTGATAATTCTTAAGTCTTCGTCTCTGAAATTTATTTATCAGCTCTCGCCCTTAAAGTAAGTAATCAATCTTGAATAACCTTCGCAAATATCATGTTTATATATATCCGACCGCTATATAACGACTCGGACCATTGAGATATATATGTTTTCCTTTTTGGCTGAAAAACAATTCAGTGCCTACCGATTCATTGGTACTAATGTTGTAGTCCAATTCATTGCCTACAAATAAAGGGAAGGCACCTTATTTTAAGGACGCTCAACAACGTACAGTATTTTTTAACTTTTCAAAATTGCTTAATGGGCTTTTTAAAAACTTTGTACCTATATTTGAATGCTTTTGCTTTCTCAAAAAAACTTGCATGGTTTTAAATTCATTGCTAGCCACCTTGAGTCCCTACATCAGGCGAAAGGTGAGATATAAATAAAATAATATAATAATAATCCCCTCAATGTCCTTGCCAGGTTTACCCTCCCCTGCTTGACACACCTGGAAGTCCCATTAAAATCCCATTCACTTCCATGGGACTGACTTCCAAATAGTGCAAAGGACTTTGCACTTAAAGATGTTGAAAAATCTCTAGACCTTGTTCCAAATATATATATGAATATGCTGCCCTTTCTGAGCTACTGAAACCTGGGATTTTAAAAGTGTTTGGGAATGTTGGACTATGATTCTGGAAACCATGGTTCGAATCCCAGCTTGCCCATGGAAACCCACTGGGTGACCTTGGGCAAAAGTCACATTATCTCAGCCTCAGAGGATGTCTATGGAAAAACCCCTCTGAAGAAACGTACAAAGAAAACCCCATTATAGGTTGGCCTTAGGGTCATCGTAAGTTGGAAACACCTTGAAGGCACACAACAACAACAACAACAACAATAGGAAAGTTTATCGGCTCTTCTTTGGCCAGCATCCGAAATGGGAGCTGGTGGGTGGACGGGTGTGTTTCCTTCCTATCTCAGATTTCTCTCTTTAATTCTTGCTTTCCGGTCGAGGCACCTGGACCAGCCGAAACAACCCATCCCACCCCTTTAAGATGCCTTCTGAAGTTTCCCCGTTGCTTTAATTGCCTTGAAGGCCTCTCCCAGAGAGAACTTTGGACCAAGGAAAAGGGCCGGATGGGCGAGAGAAGGGATTTCTGGTCCTCCATGCTAGACATCACCTGTTGAATGGAGGAAGGGGAGGGAAATGGGGTTTTCCTAGGGTCATAATTAGATGTAAACAAGAGGTGAGAGGGGCCGCTGTAGTCCCGGCAGCCCATTGTGGAGGGATTAACTCCTAAATAAACTAATAAAAGGGTTGTGGGCCAGATACAAAGCAAGCAAAGCTATCAAAGCCTGCCGAGGCCTCAGCGCTCCCAACATCCCATTCAAAGAGAAGGCAGAAGAAAGGTAGAGGAATTTCGGGTGGGTACGCCTTCAAAATGAGAGCCAGCATAGTGTCATGGTTTGAGTGTTGGACTATGACTCTGGAGACCAGGGTTCGAATCCCTGATCAGCCATGGAAGCCCAGTGGGTGACCTTGGGCAAGTCCCACTCTCTCAGCCTCAGAGGATGGCCATGGAAACCCCCATGTGAAGAAACTTGTCAAGAAAAACCCCGTGATAGGTTTGCCTTAGGGTAAGTCGGAAATGACTTGAAGGTACACAACAACAACAACAACAATGGTGGATACAGAAGATAAAAAAGGTTAGATAGATGAGAAAAAGAGAAAGGGGTAGATAGACAATATATAGACAGACAGGATTAGATAGATAGATAGATAGATTTGGATGAATGGATGGATGGATGGATAAATGGATAGATTTAGATTAGTTTAGGTAGGTAGATATATTAAATAAATAACATTAGATAGATAATAGTTGAGAAAAAAGAGACGGGGGAAATAGAAGATAGATAGATAGACAGATAGATAAGCTTAGGTAGATACATAAGATAAATAAGGATGGATGGATGGATAGATAGAATGAGAAAAAGTGAGAGGAGGAAGAGAGACACAGAGAGAAGACTGGAGGGATGGATGGGTGGAAGGTAGATAGAGTGAGTGTTGGAAAAGTTACTTTCTTGACTACAACTCCTCCAGCCTATAGCCACCATGACAACTAGGCCTGCAGGACTGATAGATTCAAAAATGGCAGCCAGCATCACGCCAAGATGCATCTCCACCCTTTGGGTCCTTTTCTTTTCTTTCCCCCTCTGCCTCCTCCCTTTTAAATTTGTTCTGATTTCCCGTTCAGGTATTTAATTCCCATTTTCACACCCCGCCCGACGACATCTCTTTTCTTCCCCCTACCATTCCATTCCTGGCTTTTGGCCTTAATCCCGACAGATCAGAGAGTTTAACCTTTCTCGAAAATCTGCGCTGGCGTCCAGGGATCTGGTAGGGGCAGGGGAGCGAAAGGCCTGAAAATTTGATTTTTTTTGTTGTTGTTGTTAGGGGTCCCCCCTTTTCCCCCTCCGGCTCAAGCCTTGTGGGGCTGAGCTGGACTTGGCAGGCTATGGAGGGAAATAAATTCAATTGCAAACAGGGAGGGAGCAATTGAGTTATTTGCCTCCCCGCTAAACTATCCCACCTCCTCTTGTTTCCAATGTTCATTTTTTTCTTATGGTATACGTTTATTTTTGACTCTCTCTTCCCCTGCTTCCGAATTGCAAAGAAGTTGAAAGATTACCCCCTTCTAGCTCACAGCTGCTGTTTTGTGGCCAGAACAATACGGAAACCTTAGGAAGCCAAATGAGATTGGAGAAAGAGAAACATACAATCACACACTTTTCCCGGCCGTACATACTTTCTAATCAAAGTTCATAAAAGTCAGCCTTGGAGACTTGGAAGGGACTTCCTCCATTTCAATGAGTTGGAGCAAGCAGAGATGATGGTTTTGCAGTGGAAGGAGAGGTGTGTAGATTTTAGGGCAATACCAAAACCACCGCCTCAAAGCCGCTTAATGAAATTTTCGCACAGAATCTGGACTCCTGTCGGCATCTTAGGCATGCTGAAATTCCCCTGTGGAAGTGGGGTTTTTTGTCCACATTCAACCCTTGGCTAAAGAAATGGAGTTGTGCATGCCATGCCCTTGCATGCAGAGTTGCATTGGTGCACATTGTGCATTTGGTTGCATCATCATATGCAAAGGGATCTTGTAGCACCTTTGAGACTAACTGAGCCAAAGAAGTTGTGACAGAAGCTTTTGTAGACTTGGTCTCCTTCCTCCCATGCATGGAGAAAAACGCCCAGGAAGGAGCTTTATAATCCTAGAAAGATGAAATCTGTCTCTACTTGGGTGAGTGTCTTGAAGAGGCTGATGGATTTCCCCTCCATCCAGCTGAATTTGGTGCTTTGCATGGAGGCAGAATTTATCTGGATTATATCAGTATGCAATGGGATCTTGTACCATCCTTAAGACTGAGCCAAAGACTTGTGGCAAAAGCTTTGGCAGATCTGGTCTCCTTCCTCAGGTGCATGGAGTGAACTGGCCCCCAGGAAGGACCTATATAACCAGACAGTGTGACTAGCCATAGCAATGCAAACGTTGGGGTGATGAGGAGGTGTTCAGCTTTAAGGATGGCCATTGAGGGACAAAGGCAGGAGGAAAGACATTCCCAAAGGCTGGAGTAGGTGGATAACAATTGGAGTGGTGGATTGAGTTTGGAAGAATGTCACAATTTCCCAATGAGGCAGTGTTGCACAATGGCTTCACTACTCTGGGATCAGTTCCAAACTATAGGGTGGATAGGCTATTTTGTTCCTAATAAGGTAGGGGTCTCCTCTTAGAAGCTGGAGGAGGGAGGGCATGGATGTATCGTATCCACCAATTCTCTTTCCCCTGAATCTGAAGGAGTAGACCAAGTCTACAAAAACTTATGCTGCAACCTCTTTTGCTCATTTAGTCTCAAAGGTGCTACAAGATCCCTTTGCCTACCGACTATACCTCTGAATTCTCTTTCTCCTCTATTCTGATTTGGGTTCCCAGATATCAAGAAATGTGTGGTTGTGGATGAGTTTCTTTCAAGAACAATTGCAGTGAAATTTCCCCAACCCATTCCCATTTGGACCAGCCAAAATTGAGCCTGGGTGGCTATTCCCCTTGTATAGAGGGCCATGTTGCACTTGCATGTCCTATTGAAGTTAAAGCGAAAGAGAGTCTCAGACATTTGTCATGTGCCTCCAAATCATTGCTCATTTATGGTGACCCTAAGGGGACCATGAGCAAGTTACACTCTCTCAACCTCAGGGGAAGGCAATGGCAAACCTCCTCTGATCAAGTCTTGCCAAGAAAACCCCAGGATAGGTTCACCTTAGGGCAGGGGTAGGCAACCTTTCCCCTTTAAGGGCTGAGGGACTTCAGCTCCCAGAAGCTTCAGCCATGTTGGCCAATAGTTCCATGTTGGCCAATAGCTCCTGGGATTCTGGGAGCTGAAGTCCCTCAGCCCTTAAAGGGGAAAGGTTGCCTACCCCTGCCTTAGGGTTGCCATAAGTTGGAAATGACTTGAAGGCACACCACACCTACACACAAGGGGAACTTATCATGGGGTTTTCTTGGAAAGAAAGGGGGTTTGTTCTTGCCTTCCTCTGAGGTTGAGAGAGTGTGACATGCCCAACTTCCCCCAGTGAGTTTCCATGGCCAAGTCTAGATTTGGACCCTGGTTTCCCAAGTCATTGTCACTACAACACACTGTCTCTACTCAACACAAAAATTCAAAGGTAGGCTTTGTAGATCCAAGTTCACCAAGCCCCATGCTTCTTGGATGGAAGAATCTATCAGTTTCCTTTTCTCCTGCATTCAGTTTTTAAAAATTTCTTGGGTTTTTTCCGCCATCCTGAACATCAAGAACTTTGCAAATGTTGGCATGCAAATAGTTCTTGTAGCACCTTTGAGACTAACTGAAAGAAAGAAGTTGGCAGCATGAGCTTTCATACACTTAAATCTATGAAATTTTCTTGTATTTTGGTAGACTTAAGTCTACGAAATTTTCTCATATTTTGGAAGACTTAGGTCGATGAAATTTTCTTGTATTTTGGTAGACTTAAGTCTGAAATTTCTCATATTTTGGTAGACTCAAGTCTACGAAGTTTTCTCGTATTTTCATTGACTTAAGTCTGTGGAATTTTCTTGTATTTTGGTAGACTTAAGCATGTGAAATTTTTTCATATTTTGGTAGAATTAAGTCTAGGAAAGCTCATGCTGACAACTTCTTTCTTTCCGTCAGTCTCAAGGGTGCTACAAGATCTCTTTGAATACTGATTTTGCAGACTATTTCTTTGAATTTTGCAAATGTTGTTAAATATTCATGGAGAATGAACAAGAAACCAACTTCTTACCTAGTGGACGGCTGGGAAGGAGGTAGAAAAGGAGCTTTTTTAGCACGAGGTCCATCTGTCCAGCTTGGGCCAGACCGTTTAGGAATGACCGGCAAGCGAGCAGTCAATAGAAAAAGCGACAAACAGCCGCAGCAGCCAGAACACAAATGCTCAATTAAGTCTCCCTTCGCCAAAGCTGTCAGTGTGTTTTAGAAGAGAGGCCCTAATGGATTTGACTCGGAAATCTTGACCGGTTCAGTTTTTTCCTCTTTAAAACAAACTCATTAAACTTGTCAACACTCATTAGGGTTTTTAAACGCTGAAATAGAGTCACTTGGGGAATGGCCTTGGCTGGGCTGGGATGGAGAGAGGGAAAGCTGGCGAGACCAAAAAAGGAAAGGAAACCATCTTTTTCAAGGCAAAATAGATGCGGTTTTGGTGGAACAGCAAATAAAAGAGTCGAGGGGTGTGTGTATATGTGTATATATATATATATATATATGAATGAATCAGAATGTCGGAAAGAGGGGAGGTCACAATCAAAATTAGTTACAAATTATTTTAAAATAATAAAAATTCAAAAGCGAGGTGGGCCAAGGGCTAGCCTGTGTATCTCCACAATCTCAGGACTGGATCATGTCCGGTAAGAGTGTTTTTATAAACGTCCACATGGGACAAATAGCCCAGTTTGATTACAGTTCCCAGAACTCCATAGCATTGGGACTGAGCCATGGCAGTTAAAGTGGTGTCAAACTGGATTATTGCTGCCATGCGGATGCAGCCAAAGATGACTTCTCCTCTCAAATGTAGGGACCACATGTGAGCATTAAAAAGATAGGAGAAGACAAGGCTGGATTTAACATTTTCCATGTTAAAATTACCTTGGAGCAGATGACCAATCCACATTCCAGGTATGCAAAGGGAAGAAAGAAATGCAGAAATCAGTTTGAAGATCATCTCCCCAAATCTGTATATTTGACTCTGAGCTTGTTTACATGATTTACCCCATGATTTATGTGATTTACAGGACTTGCTGTGTCCTTTCTACATCATGCTGGACCCAAACCCCAAATTGGGTCCAGATTGTTTTCACAATGCTCACAAATAATATTGGATGTTTTTTGGGGAAGAGGTGGACAATCCCATTTATTTAATTTTTTAAAAAGCATATATACGTGTGTATGTGTATGTGTATGTATGTATATATATCTCTATATTGGTTTGCATCCTGTTGCTTAATCCCAACTAGAGTCGTCCCATTCAGTCAATGGTTGAATCAAGTTGAATCAAGGCAAGTCAAGAAGTAGATAAATCTTATTATGGATAAATAAGTGGACTTATTTTAGACAGGAGTAACAAAGAATTTGAGCCATTTAAAAAAATAAATTAAAAATTTTAAGAAATCTAACTTTTGGGAAGGATTTTACAAAATGCATTGGGTCTGTTTTGCTGATGATGACGTGACCGTAGACTTTCTCGCTCTCACTTTCTTGCTCTCTTTTTGCAATTGCCCTCCCCCCAAAAAAGGGGGACCTTTTTTTTGCAGCTTTTCATGACACTTCTGAGAGAGAGAGGGAGAGAATGTGTCCCTCCTTCCATTCTTTTTGGAGATAGGGGTGGAAAAGACAGAGGGAAAGTTGGCAGAGGCGGGGAAGGGGGTTGGTGGTGTTGGTGGAAGAGAAGCCCTCCCTTCCCCGGGACCTTCTGTTTCTCCTTTTCTTCCCCACCCTGACAATGAGAGCATCGGCTATTCAACGGGATTGATTAACTCTCCGAAAAAGTTTATTAAGAGGACCCAAAACAAAGGCAGCAAAAGGCGGCTGGAGCCCGGCCTGTCGGTTTTATAGACTAGGCCTCATTGTCTGCCTTCAAGGGGGATGCCTGAGTAGTTTTCAATGGAAGGCTCTCTTTGGAGTGTGTGACAAGGAGGAGGCCCAGACAAGAGTGTGTTAAAAGCGCTCCCAAAAAAAAGAAGTGTTGGTCCGTTTCTAAAAACAGCCCCCTCCCCACCCCACCCCCCTTTTGCTCCAAGCCCTTGTCCTCCTCTTTTTGCATTAATGTACATCTGCAGAAGGAGACGCGGGAAGGGAGGGGAGAGAAAAGATGGAAGTCCATTTTCCCCCCTTTGCATTTTCTCTCTTCCTTCTCTACCCACCCACCGTCACCACCACCACCATTCGACCCCAAGGCAAAACTTCTTCCACCATATGTTACCCATCAGACCCCCAAAATCTTCAAACCCCCCCTGAGTCAAACAGCGGAGAAAGGAGGGGATGTTTGGAGAAGACGAAAGAAGGGAAATGGAATAAATTTCCATTTGGCCACCACGCCCCCAGAATATCGACAGTTGCATTCACAAATTTCGAGAGGCGCTGTGGCCCATCTCATTGGAGTCTCTTAGCAGATGCTGAAAAATGTTTTCAGGACTTTTCCAACCAAGAGCCATCCAGATGTTCTTGAGTGCACCAGTTCCCATCATCACTCATTTCAGTAGGGGATGGTGGGTGCTGTGATCCAGAGCTGGCTTTAAGGTGTTTTCCTATACCTGGCCATGATGACGGAAGAGCCAAACCCACTCTCCCAATCTGGATGCTCTCCTTATCTTCTGGTCTCCTGTCCAGCTTCCCTTCTGAAGGATCAGACCTTGAAGAAATGGGCAAGGTGCAGGAAACATCTGTGGCAACACTAGGGGACCAAAGTGAGCCAGATAACATACCCATATTTCAAATATTTGAATGAAAAATCATCAAAAAAGGAGACCAGGGCTGTCTTGAACATTGACAGGTTCTGCTGTTTTGCTTGAAAACCAGGCATTTCATTGGGGTGGAAATTAACCTTGCAAACAATTCAAGGTTGAGACTGTTTCAATCACCTCGACTCCCATTTCTTTGCCAGTTGCTTCCTTTTCCCTTCTTTCTGGTTGATTCACATAGAAGATCCCATCGTATTAGGGATCCCATAAGGAACAGACCAAGCTTGCAATGCAGCACAGCCAATCCGGGTTGGCTATGTGATGCCATAATTAAGGACAATCATATGAATGAGTGAATGAGTAAATTTTATAAATGCTCCAAAATCATTTTAAAGATATGTGTGTCAGGAGGGGGGGTTGTTTAGAGGGGAGTTGTTGGCACCCATTGGCAAAGAATTGAAAGTACTTTCACCTGACTCTAGGTGGGAATCTGGGAAAGTTATGCAGTGGTTCCCAAACTTTAGTCCTCCAGATGTTTTGGACTTCAGTTCCCAGAATTCCTGACTGTTGACCAAGCTGGTGGGGCTTCTGGGTCTGAGGTTCTAAACATCTGGAGGACCAAAATTTGGGAACCACTGTGGATACAATAATTGACTTGGCATTGGCACAATTGGGAGTTCATTTGGGCTCAGACATGAGGTCCACCAGAGTAGATTTGGGGAACACCAAACTCTCGAGACCTAAATTGCCTGGTAAGCTGCATCCACACTGCAGAAATAACCCAGTTTGACGCCACTTTAACTGCCATGGCTCAATGCTATGGAATCCTGGGACTTGTAGTTGATTGTGGCACCAGAGCTTTCTGACAGAAGTACAATTCCCAGAATTTCATAGCATTGAGCCATGGCAGTTATAGCAGCATCAACCTGGATTATTTCTGCAGTGCGGATGCAGCTGTTGAGATGTTTGGAAGCTAAAATGAAAACTCTTCTATTTTACCAAGCCATGAGCCCTTTTGGAGGGGGAGACTTGCCAAGGGTCAATTATGAACAAGTCCTTCATGTTCCCCAGGTGTCCCAAGGAGAAGAGAAGGTTTGGGAAGGCTTTCAGGTCCCATGATGGATGACCCTTTCCTTGAAAATTGGAAGACCATGTGTCTCTTTTTTGTCCCTCCTAATGAGAGACTCCTTTCAACAGTTGGGCTGAAGATGGCCATAAAAATCAAGTTTTGGGGGGAGGGAGGCGGTGGAGGAAGAAGAGACAACCCTCACATCCTTTCTTCCTCCACGGCTGAACAGTAGCTATTTCATGGCTGGCTCAAGCCAACCGTTCCTCAAGGGAGATCTTTGACATCTGACCCTCGTAACCTGTACTTAGCACTTTTAAAAGGGACAAGTACCCCCGGAGAGGTGACCTTCGCAAGGTCTAAATTGCCAGGGCAAAGCCAAGCTATATATATATTTTAAAGCGGGTGTCCAGGAGGGAGGGGGAGGAAAGAGATTGAATGGAAAACCAGAAGCATTCCCAGCTAGGGGCACAGCGGTTCAAATTAACTTGCCCAGTGGTATCCAGAATAGCATTTAACACGCTTCCCGAGTACTTTGGAAAGGGTCAAAGGGAGCCGGAGCTTATCATGGCGCCAAAGAGCCTGGTGGAAGAAGTAATCCTGCAGCCGAGCGGGCGGAGGAGTCGGGGGGACCTTGCTAGAAAGTGGGGGGACATGTCACCTGGCTGGCCTTCTGAAGGTCTTGAACCTCTCCAATGGTTGTTCTCTTTGGAAGCACAATGGGCCTGCGATATCCATTTGGGTTTCGTTCCAAGACACACACACACACACCGTGGATACCAAAATCCTTGGATGCTCAAGTCCTATTGAATACAATGCAATAATAAAATGGCATCCCTTATATCAAATGGCATATATACACACACACACACACAGTTGGCACTCTGCATTTGCAGTTTTGATTCATATATCCTCTCTAGAAATCTCTTGGTCCTCCAGCGCAACTCTGCCAAACGTTGGCCATAGAGTTCTGCTGGAGAACCTAGGAGTTCCTAGCGAAAACACTTCTCTAGTTATTTGTAGGTCCTCCGTTCTGTGATCATCTTCTGGCAGACCATTCTGGTTGACCATGGAGTTGCACTGGAGGACCTGGAGATTCCTAGAGAGGTGTTCTCTTGTAAAAAGAATAGTGGTTTTTTATTTGCAGGTTTTCCATATTCATGGGGGTCCTTCACCCCTAACCCCAGCGAATGTGGAGGGATCACTGTGTGTGTGTGTGTGTGTGTGTGTATAAGTTGAATATTTTTAAGCCCTGAATGCTTGAATCTGTGGATAACAAATCTTTGGATACAGCAGGCCAGCTGTATACTCAAGTTGCCTCAAGTCCCTCAATCGAGAGAAAGGCAGGATATCAATAAATAAAATAGTTATAAATTAAAAGGTGAAGCCCTGTTCATGTCAGAGTTTGGATATATGACTCCAAAAAGAAAGAAAGATAAGGTGCTATTCCTTTGTTGTTTGTTGTGTCTTCTAGTCATTTCTGATTTATGGTGACCCTAAGTTGATCCTATCATGGGGTTTTCTTGGCAAGGCTTTTCAGAGGGAGTTGGCCATGGCCATCCTCTAAGGCTGAGACAGAGTGACTTGTCCAAGGCCTTAGGGTCACCATAAGTTGGAAATGACTTGAAGGCGCACAGCAACAACATTAATGGCAGCCATGGGTGCAACCTACTTCTGTTCCCAGTTGAACACCTACCAACCAAAGGGGTTGAGCATCTCTATGAAATGAGATGTTCCCAGGTCAAATTATTGGAGGGTGGCATGTCTTTTCCCCCCAGTCTCCATGCAACCCTCCATCGTCTGCAATTTCTGGAATGGTTTTGCACTCTGAGCATGGTCTGGAGCTCATTCCCCAGTCCCGCTTTTGAACCCTCCACGACTCAAGGCATTTCTCCCTCATTTTGGGATCAACCCCGAATGATTCCCTCAATTAATTAAACTCCAAAGACACACACAAAACATATAAAAGCTTTTGCAGTCACACCTTCTTTTTCCCCCAAAGGAGTCCTTTGTACCCTAAACTCATTGAAAGGCCAGGGAGGGAAGAAGAAAGAGGACAAGTTAAGTGGTATTTATACACTTGTTTCCTGGGGCTATTTATATCTTGGTCTGTCTGTTCTTCCCCTCTTTTCTTCTTCTTCTTTTCCCCTTTTTTTCACTCTGCAAGTATTAAAACTCAGCTGGGGGTGTTTGGAAGAAAAGGAGGGGACCTCGCTCAGCATTTGCTCCCAAAATCAAAGCAAATGTTTCCATCTTGGGGAAGAGAAGCAAAGTATGCTTCTTGGTTTTGTTCTTTTTGCTTTTGCTTTTGCTTTTTCAACTTTGAGCAAAAGTTGGTTGTTCTGTATGTTATTCTGGGAGCTTTTCAGGTTAAATATAACCCATTGTGGCTTTGATGTTGTTGCTGTTTTGCTGTGAAGTATTGCATGCAAAAAATCAAAGTCAGCTCAGGAAAAAGTTTGGGACATTGTCCCCCAGTAGGATTTGGCAGATCTCTTTGAATCGTAGAGATGGAAGGGACCCCAAGAGATATCTGCCATGCAAGGAATGCACAGTTCCAGCCTTCCTGAAAGATGCCCATCCAACCTCATAGAATCCTAGACTCAGAAGGGATCCTGAGGGTCATCCAATCCAACCCTCTTCTGTCATGCAGAAAGGCAAAACCAAAGCACTCCCAGCAGACAGCCATCCAGCCTCTGTTTAAAAACCTCCAAAGAAGAAGTACTGCCTTCTACAGCAATCTCTTCCACCACCAAACAGCTCTTACGGTCAATAAGTTCTTCCTAATGTTGAGGTGGAATCTCTTTTCTTGTAATTTGAATCCATTAGTTTGTATCCTTGCCTCGGGAGTGGCAGAAAACAAGCTGGCTCCATCCTCAATATGACAAATATTGAAATATTTAACGATGGCTCTATCATGTCTCCTCTCTGTCCTTCTTCTCCAACAGTCTTCTGTGGCTGCTGCCAGACTGCAGAATTAATGCAGTTTGAAACCGCTTTAATGGTCACGACTCCAACCTATGGCATCCTGGGATCTGTAGTTTGTTGTGCCACCAGAGTCCTGTGGCAGGGAAGGAGAAATATCCTCCAAAATGACAAATCCCAGGATTCCATAGCATAAGCCGTGGCAGTTAAAGTGGTGTCAAACTGCATTCCTTCTGCAGTGTAGATGCAGCCAAAGAACTCCACATCTGATGCCGTAGACTTGAGTCTACAAAAGCTTATGCTACCAACTTCTTTCTCTCCATCCTACAAAAGTGCGACAAGATCCCTTAAATTGTGTGTTAATGTGCCTTGTGCATTGAGGTTTTGCAGTTGTGCATTCTGCATTGGGCATTGCAGTCATGAGTCCTCTATTGTGCGTTGTGATTGTTTATCCTATATTGTGCATTGCCACTGTGCTTCCTATAATGTACAATGGTGCACTTTACCTAGTCATCAGTGTGTGTTGCACAATGTGGCTACTGTGCATAGAGGTTGTGTAGTGCTTGCATAACTTATCTTTGTGTGCTGATGTTTATGCTATACTAAGAGTACATTGAATTGCAACCGGATTATAGAGTACCAGCAAGATGGGCTACTAGGATGAACCTGTAGAAGGCCTCTTTCCTCTCTTGCAAAGCAATGGTATCAAAAGACAAATGTTGGGTCCTCTTGATAGAGCATATGCAACCTTATGGGTCCATGTTAGAGTATTTGGTGGTGTAGGGAAGGGGGGATTATTGCATTGCAATGCACAAAGCAACCCATAGATATCTGGAAAGTCAGTGGTTCCATCTCTGGTCTTTGTTGGATTGCATGCATGTGCTATTGCAACCTTATGAGTCCATGTTAGAGTATTTGGTGGTGTAGGGAAGGGGGGATTATTGCATTGCAATGCACAAAGCAACCCATAGATATCTGGAAAGTCAGTGGTTCCATCTCTGGTCTTTGTTGGATTGCATGCATGTGCTATTGCAACCTTATGAGTCCATGTTAGAGTATTTGGTGGTGTAGGGAAGGGGGGATTATTGCATTGCAATGCACAAAGCAACCCATAGACGAAATGTGAAATGGGAATCAGAACTGGTTTTAAACCCAATAGATGTGCCATACACACTGATCCCCGGAGGGCTTAGCTGAAACTAAATTGGTTAGTCCTGACTGTGGTTAATGGGGAGTAGAATGGAGGTTTGTGGGATGGTGTGTGCATGGTTTGTGAGTTTTTGAAAAATAATAATAGTAATAAGGATGTCCTCTTTATTGGTTAAGCCACCTGGTTCTTTTCTTTTTCCCCCATCAGGCTCCACTTAAGTTGATGTACCTTCACATGAATGGAAAGGGGGGACTGGGGAGGCATTTGAAATGCTTTAGATATGGAAATGCTGGCCAGTTGTTTATAATTTTGCTTCCCTGCCCCATAACCCGAACCTGATGGAGGCAACAAAGGTTCTGAGCTCCTGAAAGTTTCCTACCTCCAAAGTTACTGGAGGAAAGCCAGGTCTCTTGGAAGGAAAGGGTTTCTTTAAAAAGGGGGCAGGAACAGTCTCTCTGTATATATATGTGTGTGTGTGTGTGTGTGGAGAGGACAGAAGAGGGATTTGTTTGTTGTTCTGTTTAAAAGGCCTGTTTTTTTCTTTCCTTCGGTCTCCCTTTTTACTGTTTGGAAATAGTGTCTTTGTTTATTCCCAGACAACAATGGAACCTCTATATATACACAGAGAGAGAGAAAAGAAAAGATCTATATAGTTATAGATAGGTATTTTATTTCTGTTTGTATATATAAAGAGAGATTCTATTTTTGTGCAGGAATAAACAAAGACATGGATGGATGGATGGATGGATACCTGAATAGTGGATGGATGGATGAATAGATTATGAATAGATGGATAAATGGATAGAGGATGGATGGATGGATAGATAGATAGATAGATAGATAGATAGATAGATCATGGAGGGATGGAGGGATACAGAGGTAGATAGATAAGTAGCAGTGAGGTTCACAAATAAAACATAGATCCATAGAGTTGGAAGGGACCCAAAGCCATGTAGTCCAACCCCTTGTAATGTAGGAAGGCCCAACCAAGTATTTCTGAAAGAGGTCCCTCTAACCTCTGTTTAAAAGCCTCCAAACAAGGAGAATCTACCACCCTCCAAGGCACTCAATATTTCACTTTCAAACAGCTCTCACAGTCAAGACATTCTTCCTAATATTTAGGAGGAATCTCTTTGCTTATAATTTGAATCCATTGCTCCATGTCCAAGTCTTTGGAGCAACAGAAAACAAGCTTGCTCCAGCCTCAATCGGACATGCCTTCAAATATTTAAACAGGGCCATCTTCTGCATGACATTCCTACAGCTATTTAAAGATAGCTATCATGCCACCTCTTGGTCTTCTCTTCTCCAAGCTAAACCTACCCAGCTCCCTTAGCCATTCCTCATAGAGCTTGGGGGGGGGGGGTTCTAGATCTTCCACCATTTTGATTGCCCTCCTTTGGACACGATCCAGCTTGTCCACATGCTTCTTGAATTGTGGTGCTCAGAACTGGACATAGGATTCTTGGACACAGGATTCTGCATGCAGTCCATGGGCTACACTTTGCCAACCCCTAGCCTAGATGGGAGAACCAGCATAGCGTAGTGGTTTGAGCGCTGGACTCTAATGCTGGAGCTCAAGGTTCAATTCCCCGCTCAGACTGGGTGACCTTGGAGAAGTCACGGGTCACCATAAGTCAGAAATGACTTGAAGGCACACAACAACAAAGCCTAGATGGACCAGGGATCTGTCTTCATACAAGGCAGCTTCTCATGCGACCCATTGGTCTGGCCCAACCATGCCACTCTGGGCACTGAGAGAGGATGTTCCTCCGAACCCAAACTCCTTCCATTCTTTCTTTCTCTCTTTCTCTTTCCCTCCTTTCTCTCCACCCCCTTCTCCCATTTGGCAAACTCCGACCGGTGGCGTTCGCTCGCCGCACGGTCTCGGCGTGACTTAATATGTAGCACTAATTAAGAAATAAGTCGCTTGGCCGGTTCCGCGGCAATCATTTAGCCAAGTTTACTAACCACGGTTGGCTGCCTCGAGAAGCGTCATTAGACCACGCTACTTACGGGCATAAAATTTCTCGTTTTCTGCTTTTCATCGGCCTCACCCTGGAATCGCGGTTTTGCTTTATTTATAAATTTGCACTCAAACAATACCCATAAACCCATTCCCAGAGTGTTGCAAATCAGAAATTTGTCGACGTGGAGAGGGTTTTCTTTCTCCCACCCCATCCCTCCCCTCCTTGACTGCCACCTTCCAGAGACGAGTTGCCTTTTTTTGCTTGGGAACGGTGGGGTCCGTCGCCAGCTGAGCTGAGAGGGCAAGCCATGACCATAGACAGATTGGGCCAGAAAGAGATGGAGCTGGCAGCGTAACCAGCCTGGCAGGGTGGCTGCGCTCACGAAAGGAGTCTCTTTTGTAGCAAGGGACTCAAATTGGCTCCTGGAGAGAGGCATAGTTGGCCACGGCTGCAGGAAGAATGGATGGTGAGAGGCATAGTTCATGGATGGATGGATGGATGGATAAATTGATAGATTGTGGATGGATAGATTAATGGAGAGAGAGATGGATAGACAGATAGAGCGATGGTTATCTATCTATCTATCTATCTATCTATCTATCTATCTTCCAGCTATCCATCCATCCTGTGGCCATGGCGAACTGTGCCATATGGAAAAGGAGGAATTCTCTGTCCTCATTTCATGCAATTCCAAGTGGAAGAGGATATGTGAAGAACCATTTATCAACTGGTTGACTGATCCATCGATTGCATGGATTTATATCTTCTCCCCATATGGGCTCCAAGGCATCTTGAAATCATTTAAAGCACTGTTTCCCAAACTTTGGTCTTACAGATGCTTTGGACTTCAGCTCCCAGAATCTCTTACCTTTGGCTAGGCTAGCTAGGGCCTGTGGGAGCTGAAGTCCCAAATGGCTGGAAGACCAAACTTTGAAGAAAACTGATTTATATGATGATTTCAGCAGCATCTTACACTGCAGAAATAATCCAGTTTGGCACTGCTTTCATTGCCATGGCTCCATGCTGTGGAACCCTGGGATGTGTAGTTTGTTGTGGTACCCAAGTTTGCTTACAAAGGTTGTGAAATATCTCACCAAACTACACTTTCCAGAATTCTATAGCATTGATCCATGCCTGTTAAAGTGGTGTCCAGCTGCATTATTTCTGCAGTGCAAATGCAGCCTCAGTTTATTGTTATGGCCCTTTAAGGTGTTTCCAACTCATGGCAACCCTATGGTGAAGCTATCACAGGGTTTTCGTGGCAAGATTTGTTCAGAGGTAGTTTGCCACGGCCTTCCTCTGAGGCTGAGAGAGTGTGACCTTTATCCAAGATCACCTAGTGGGTTTCATGGATTGAGCAAATTGCCTCCAATGCAAGGAGACTCTCTTTGAGGATCTTCATGGTCATATTTCTACAGAGATGATCTGACATGGCTGTCCTCAGAGAGGCTGAGAGTGTGTGACTCACCCAAAGTCACCCAGTGGGTTTCCACGGCCAAGCGGGGATTTGAACCCTGAGTCGTAGTCCAGCACTCAAATCATGACACCATGCTGGCTCTCATTTTGAAGGCGTACCCACCCGAAATTCCTCTACCTTTCCTCTGCCTTCCCTTTGAATGGGATGTTGGGAGCGCTGGGGCTTCGGCAGGCTTTGATAGCCTTGCTTGCTTTGTCTCTGGCCCACAACCCTTTTATTAGTTTATTTAGGAGTTAATCCCTCCACAATGGGCTGCTGGGACTACAGCGGCCCCTCTCACCTCTTGTTTACATCTAATTATGACCCTAGGAAAACCCCATTTCCCTCCTCTTCCCCTCTTCTCTCTCCATTCAAAATCTAGGGTGGAGAACTAGAAATCCCTTCTTTGGCTCACCGGCCCCTTTTCCTTGGTCCAAAGTTCTCCCCAGGAGAGGCCTTCAAGGCAATTAAAAGCAATGGGGAAACTTCAGAAGGCATCTCAAAGGGGTGGCGTGGGTTGTTTGGAGGGTCATACATAATCCACGATCACAAGTGGAACCCCACACTCCCCTGAAAGAACTGTGCATCAGACAAAACATTTCCAGCCTCTTCCATAGGGAAATGCAGGATCCAAAAAAATCATAGAGTTGGAAGAGACCACAAGGGTCAACTTCTTTGTCCCAGGCAGGAATATGGCCCTGTCTTCATGGGCCAGGATAGTCCAAGGGAAGCCCAAAGTATCCTGGTTCCAGAGCTGCCCCAACCTTCCTCTATTACTTGTGCCCCATTCCTGTGCCAGGGCAGCTGTCTTCAAGGTACGTCCACTGCTACCATGGGTCTCTTACCTCTGAGATCAGAACAAGGCACCATCCTTGATCACACGGCCGGACACCTCATTGTGACCTCATGGCAAATGACCCATAGTGGTGGCAAATGTCAGGATGCCCTTGCATGGGAAAGGAGGGCTTCAGATCCTCCAGGAAGATGCAGAGCAAGAGGTAGATTATTTTAATTCAGTTTCATAGATTCATAGAATCAAAGAGTTGGAAGAGACCTCAAGGGCCATCAAATCCAACTCCATTTTGAAAACACCATCAAAGCACTCCCGACAGATGATCATCCAGCCTCTGTTTCAAAACCTCCAAGGAAGGAGACTCCACCACCAAGAGAGCGTCTTCCTTCCACTGTTAAACAGTGGAACTTTTAATGATGTTATTTCCCAGTTCTGGTGCTGAATGTGCTGGACATTATCTGGACTGTTCACACCAGTATTGGTATTTGGGCCGTGCATCATCCAAACAGGATGCAACCAGAACAGGGAAGAAATGGACCTTTTGGCAAGTGTAGGCAAGGCCTAAAGCATCAAAGCATTTACTCATGTCTAGGACATGTGAGTAAATCCTTTGATACTTTAGGAAAACTATTGTGGTTTGAAGGTTGGACTACAACTCTGGAGACCAGGGTTTAATTCTTAGCTGAACCATGAAATCCACTGAGTAAACTTGGGGAAGTCACATGCTCTCATCCTCAAGGAAGGGACTGGCAAGCCTCCTCTGAACAAATTGTGCCAAGAGAACCAGTGATAGGTTCTCCTTAGGGCCATCGTAAGTCAGAAATGCCTTGAAGGCACACAACAACAAAAAGTAGGATACCAAGAGACATGATAAGCTTTTATGTGAATGCTACTTGAGTTTGGTTTTGTTTGTGTAACACCAGTGAATTATCGGTTGGAGAAACCCTAAGGAAGGGGCCGTACTTGCTAACTGAGTTGAGAAAGAGAAGGAGAGCTGGAGCTCGAGAGAAGTTGCAGATGCCAGGGCTAAGGATCAGGTCCTTTTCACCTTGAATAAAGTCGTGGGATTTTCAGTTGCGCGTTTAGGAGGGAACAAACACAAGGGACAAATTCTTTGCCATGGAATCCATGCATTGCATTTGCATCTATTTTGCATTTTTTATTTACGGCTTTAAGGTTGCACCAAATGTTGCAGAAATACTGAGCATCTTGGGGAGAATTTTTCTTGCAGTCACATCCTACACTGGCTCCTCATTGGATGCTTGAAATTTTGGTGCCACATGTATGTATTGATGAAATAGATAAATAAATAGATAGACTTCAATTGTGACTGTGTTTATAATATTCAGTTGTAGTTGGCACCATAGAACCAAGAAAGAGTTGCACTCATTTTTTCAGTTTCCCCCCAGCTTTCAATTCATTAAATCCCCATTTCCTTGGCATTTTGCAAAAAAAATTCAAATCACAAATATTTGCAAGGCTTGCCATGGACATTTCTCCTAAGAGAAGCATTTTTGTAGAAGATTTTGGTCGATAAGGCTCATCTTCTGCAAAAGATCATCCAAAATAAATTGTGGTTATACACATTGTTTTCACCCATGCATACATTTATGTGTGAGTGTGTTTCTCCAGTCTGTACATTTTGGTATACATATTTTGTATGCCTTACCCTTACATGTATGTAAGGGAACGTGCAAAAGACATCATCAGAATTCCAGCCATGGTAGGAATGAGCAAAAAATCCATTTTTCGGTGGCTTTTTTGGACAAATGTGCCCAGATTCTCAGATGATTTCATTTGAGTGGAATAGAAAGAATATGAAATTTTAGAGGAAGGATCAGATGCATGAGAAACCAAAACTGTCAGAATCATCCATCTAGGTGGTTTCAGGGCTTTTGAGTCCTTAATTCTTAATAAATCTGGGTTTCAACTCTTAATGCTTAAACTATGTTAGCCCAAAATTAGAGTGACCATGTTTCATTTTTTTCTGGAACATTCCTTATTTTTAAAATCTAGGAAACATACAGCTACAACTCTGGGGTGGGAAGAGCTGCTGGTGTTGAATTTGGTAAATGGGAGAGAGGGTTCACTTCGACTCATTTTGGAAGAACTTACCAAAAACTTCAACTTTTCAAGATGGAAGGAACTTGCGTTGTTGGGGCTTTTTTAAACATATAGACAGGAGAAAGCAACGCTTGACGATTTTCCCATGCCTACGACAGGGAGAGGAAAATGCAGAAGATGATAATTAGAGAACGTTTACATCCATTAACATTGTCCGGCTGCAGTGCGGATGACAGCCGTGTCTATTCAAAAGTGAAATTTCAAAAGGGTGGGCCTTCAAAGCGCATTGGATCTTGCATTCATCCATCTCCTTAAATCTATCTTGACTCCCCGTCATGCTTCACAAGCTTCTAGTCCTTTCTGGATTTTCAGCTTCACATAACCCAACCAGGCACTCATTTTTCTCCTTCCTGTCCCATTGGGATGACTGGTGGGGAAAGGAAGTAATTGTAGGATGGTCAAGATGGATTCACTAATGCCTCCAAACCAGAACTTTCATGGTCCAGGAGCTGTGTTCTCCTAACAAGCCAATCCCATACCTTCCACTGATGATAAAAGTCCCATCATGCCAGATGGACTCCATCTGGAATTAGTTCACATAACTTACTGGTGGAGCACATACCCATATATCTCTTCACCCAACTCATGTTGAACTTTATCAAATCATACAGTTGAATGAACGCTCAGCTTCACAGCATCCTCTGTCTAATCTTGCCATGGGTGAAACTTGACCAACTGTTGCCTTCAAATCTTCTCAAAGGGAAGGATAGATCCCATGATGAAAAAGAAAGCCATCCATCCTAGGGTGGCTGCAGTGAAAAACATCTCCCCAATCTTTGGGGAGACTAAGACATCCTTTGAGTTTCAAAGCAGTGTTTTGCCTTGATACAAACATGGCATTGATAGCCCAACCCATTTGCACTTTGCTTTGACCATTGTCCTCATGTCCTGTTCCTGAGCTTTTCACTGGGGCCATTGCATGAATCAGATGCAGACTTAGACAGACCCAATCCAACACACCTCTTCTTATGTCCTACAATTCTTGTGTTTTTGTCCCATCCTTGGTCTTCCATTGAACTTTGGATGGAGGTGCAGAAGGAGGTTGATTTCTTTCTCCATCTTAAGACAAGAACCCAGTTCCTCTTGGCTAGCCCCAACTAGAGTAGACTCATTCAATCAATGTTAAATAGAAAGTCAACAAGTAGGTCAGTTCCCTAGATTGATTGGGTCTACGCTAGTCATGACTAAGTTTAGGAAGCAGGCTGATCAATCCCATAGATTCACAAGAGTCAATCCCATGGATTTGGTAAGTTTACTTTAACCATGGAACCAACAAGCTGGACTGGTTTGACTATTAGACTAAGATTCTGGGAACCCAGAATTTGAATCTACACTTAGTTATGGAATGTCATTGGGTGACCTTGGGCAAGTCATACTTTCTAAGCCTCAGAGGAAGGCAGTGGCAAACTCTCTCTGAAGAAATTTGGCTGAGAAAATCCTATGATCGGGTCACCATAGATCTAAATTACAAGAGAGAACAACAAAGAGAGCTGGCATAGTGTATTGGTTTGAGTGTTGGATTAGGACTCCAAGGGGCCTGGGTTCAAATTCCCTCTCAGCCACTGGGTAACCGTGGGCAAGTTGCGCTCTCTCATCCTCAGAGGAAGGCCATGGCAAACCCTCTATGAAGAAATCTTGCCAAGAAAACCCTGGGATGAGTACATAAATTGGAAATGACTTGAAGGCACACAACAAACTCTAGTCATGTCTAGATCCAGGCCAGTCTATCCCAGGGATTCATGAGAGTCAACCCCATCAATTCAGTGAGTTTACTCTACTCTACTCATGACAAAGATTAGGATGAATGACAGTGTCCATTTCCCCTGCTCCTCCACATTTCTACCTCCCTTCCTCCCCCACCATTCCCATCCCAAGTGTCTTTTTCCAAGCAGTCGGAGACGCTTTTAATATTCAAGCCATACCTTCTCTGAGAGCCCAGGAGCTGGTGTGCCCGACTTTATTGATATCACTTTGGCCTGTCAGCTCCACATTCAGGCAGCAAAGGCCCCCTAAGGTGCCTGTCCGGGCAGTTCTAAAGAGATCAGCACCAAGAGGAGGAGGAGGAACAACAAAAAATGCCTCCATTTTCCCCCCTACTGTTTTTTGTCCAAGGTGAGACAATGCAAACGGGGCCAGCCTGGTCCGATAGATGACAGGGCTGATAAAGGGCCCGAGGATGCAGGGATATCTTTCTTTTCACTCCTCACCCCAATTCTTCTTTCTGTCATTTCCATTCTCTTCTCCCTCTCCTTTCTTTTCTTCCTGGGGAAGGGGAGACAGGCTAAGGGGTTCTCTCGCAGGCGACTGTCTCACCATTTCAATTCTCCCCCCCCCCCATTTCTTTCTTTCACCCTAGTTTCTCAAGACTCAAATGGCGCCCCAGCACTTGTGGTTGGCCAGCGTTGAATGGAGGGCGGCCTTTTTGTCAGTGACCTCTTTCTCTCCTTCCTCCTCCTCTCCATTAGGTGCCTAGAGTTCATATACTTCTCCAAGGGGGTTGTCGTTGTGTGCCTTCAAGTCATTTCCACCTTATGGCAACTCTAAGGTGAACCTATTATGAGTTTTCTTGGCAAGATTTGTTCAAAGGAGGTTTGCCATTTCCATCCACTGAGGCTGAGAGAGCGTGACTTGCCCAAAACCAATGGGTTTCCAATCCTGGGATTGGAATTCAAATCCTGGTCTCCAGAGTCATAGTCCAACACTCAAACCATTATGCCACTCAAGCATGCTGGAAGAGGCTTAAACTTTACAGCCAGGCTGGATGGAGAGGAAAGGACATGAGGAATAAAATGGTGGAAGATGGAGGTCTAGACTACAGCAAATCTGAAGGTGCTTTACATCTGAGATGGGGAACCCAAGAGCAAAACACCAGAACCTGGGTCTGTGTGTGTCCCTAAAGTCCACATCTTGCTTTGTTGTTGCTGTTGGGTGGCTTCAAGTTGTTTCTGACTTATGGCGACCCTAAAGTGAACCTATCCTGGGATTTTCTTGGCAAGATTGGTTCAGAGGAAGTTTGCCATTGCCTTCCCCTGAGTCTGAGAGAGTGTGACTTGCTCAAGGTCACCCAATGGGTTTCCATAGTCAAGCTGGGAATCAAACTCTATAGAGTTGTAGTCCAACACTCAAACCACTACATTACGCTGGCTCTTGTTAACCACACATAATGCCACAGATTTCAATGATTCTATTCTAGTTCCAACTCTCTGACATTTCTCCCATGATGTTCCAACTCTCCCATTTCTCGACAGTAATCCTCAAACTTTAGTCCTCCAGATGTTTTAGACTTCAGCTCCCAAAATTCTTGACAGTGGGGCAAGCCGGTTGGGGCTTCTGAGTATGGGAGTCCAAAACACCTGGAAGACCAGAGTTTGGAGACCACTGTGCTAGAAGATTTATAATCTGAGGGATTATAATTCTTCCACCTCTTGCTAGAATCTGAGGCTGAAAAGACAAAAAAGTTCACCATGGATCATTCAGTGATCAGAAGATCTCACTTTTTTTAGCTGTCCATGAATGCTTGCTCTGTAGACCTCAGTATCAAGGAAATATTTGTTTGGGAATATGGACCTAAGTCCTACAATGGTTCCTGACTAGGAGAGAGCTGATGGTGGTTTGAGTATTGGACTAAGACTCCTGGAGACCAGAGTTCGAATCCCCAATCAGCCATGAAAACCCACTGAGTGCCTTTAGAGAAGTCATACTCTCTCCACCTCAGAGGAAGACAATGGCCTTGAAAATTCAGACCTAGCCCATTTAAATTTTAAAGATGCTTTCATTCCAACATGCCATAGGGTTGGATTAGATGGCCCTTGGAGTCCCTCCCAATAGTTCTCCAATTCATGCCACTTTCTCTATTGCTTCCTATGCTGCTTTCATTACAGTCTGCTTTCTGCCTTTCCCCAACTGGAAGGCCTCTGGTTGCTTTAGACTACAACACCCACACCTTCCCCCATGCTGATTGGGGAATATGGGAGTTGTAGTCCAACATTTAGATGAGAGAACGGGTTTAATGAAAGGCCAGGATGAGCCTGGCCTCAAAATGCATCCCTCTTATAGCTGCAAAAAAAGCAGGAGACTCTTCTTCCATCTGCTCAAGGCGTCCCAATGGTAATGCGTTGCCGGACACGCCGGTCCCCAGCTGAGCATCAAATGACATTTTTCTCCCCTTCATTTTCCCAGGCCAGCCACTTGCTCTGTTTGGTATTCTTGGACCACCCCACCGATGCTCCTCCGCTCTCATTCTGCCGGGGCCGAATTACTAGATTAAAACGCATATCAACGATTATGCGATTGGTTTTTCGGCTTATGGTTTTCACGCCGCCGAACCTTAAACTATGTTAAACTGTAATAAAAACTCTATGAGGATCAGGAATGGGGGGGGGAGGTGGAAAGGTTGGAGAAAGCCACTGAATTGAATCCCAGATATCAATGAAAGAAATATTTTGTTGATATTGCTGATATGATAGATTTATGGGTGCAAGGAGGGCAGAAAAGGCCATCTTGCTTCTACATTCAGCATATACTTTACCCCAGTATTTGTCTGTTAAACATATTTTTTAGGCAAGGTAGGTGAGATAAGGGACTTTGATTTGGAAAAAAATATATTATTTCCTCCCTACTATAGCAATCTATTATTATTATTATTATTATTAGTAGTAGTAGTAGTAGTAGTATGTTTTTTCTCCAGAACTGGGACTCAAAGCAGCTTATAGTTTAAAAGCACAGTGCAATTAAAAACATACCAAAATGACCATTAAAATAGAGATAAACTATTGCAAACTATTGGGACTCAAAGCGGCTTACAATTTAAATACACAGTGCAATTAAAAACCTTCCAAAGTGACCATTAAAATAGAATTAAGCTATTGCAAACTATTGGGACTCAAAGCAGCTTACAATTTAAAAGCACACTGCAATAAAAAAGAATATACCAAAGTGACCATTAAAATAGAATTAAACTATTGCAAACTATTGAAACTCAAAGCGGCTTATAGTTTAAATGCACAGTGCAATTAAGAACATACCAAAATGACCATTAAAATAGAGTTAAACTATTGCAGACTTTGTGGGGTTCCAACAATCAGAGAAACTTAGCAATAAAACCATACAAAGAGAAGTTGTGTAGCACAGTTAATGTGTAATTCTGCATGTGGAGATTTACACGGCACAACTGTGATATAACATCTGGGCCATTTTAAAGCATATTTGCTCAAACTGGGCATTTCCCCCAAAAAAGGATGCATACAGAGATGTTTCTCAGTATATGGAAAAATGCCATATCTAATGGATAGCTCTTCATGGTAGTCACGCCAGGGCATATAAGAATGCTCAGGGACCCGATTGCAAAAGTGGCATATAAATCAAATAAACAAATAAGTTTGTTGTTGTGTGCCTTCAAGTCATTTCAGACTTATGGCGACCCTAAGGCCAACCTATCCTGAGGCTCTCTTGGCAATGCTTCTTCAGAGACGGCTTGCCATTGCCTTCCCCTGAGGCTGAGAGTGTGTGACTTACCTCAGGTCACCCAGCGAGGATTAGAATCCTGGTCTCGAGTCCTAGCCCAATGCTCAAATCACCTTTGTCTCCTTTCTGGGTGTAGCGGCTGCAAAGGTTCAATCCTGTTAAGCCTATGGTAGAGAAGGAAATCAAGGCTTGTATCTTTGGGGCTGGCAAAATGTTCAGCCTACAATACCCGGTCTTACCAGGAGGTCTCCCATCCAAGTACTAACCAGGCCTGACCCTCTTTGGATTCTAAAATCAGATGAGATTGGGCATGTTTGGGGTGGCATGGCCATTGTTGGCTGCTGTTGTGTGCCTTCAAGACATTTCTGACTTATGGAGACCCTAAGGCAAACCTATCCCAGGGTTATCTTGATAAGGTTTGATCAGAGGAGGTTTACCATTGCCTTCCTCTGAGGCTGAGAGAGTGGGACTCACCCAAGGTCCCCTACTGGGTTTCCATGGCCGAGCCTGGGATTTGAACCCTGGTCTCCGGTGTCGCAGTTGAACCACTAACGCCTGGCTGGCAGATCTATCCATTTGGTTTTGCAAGCCGTGCTTCCAGCTGCTTTGTGGAGAAGAAAGGCTGTCTTGGTGAGCTGTCAGCCAGACCCTTGAGAAAGAGGGGGCACCGGATTCAAAACAGCCCAGATGGGACCCTCAGAGGCAGAGAAAGGCAAAGCCTGAGAAAGCAAGAGAGATGGAGAGAAGTGGATGTGCCTCCTCCGCTCTCCCCCACCCTGGAAAATGCAAGGCAATCCGATCCCGGGTTTAATGAATGCACACGCATGCCTGCGCTGGATGGCACATCTTTCCAGACGGCACCGAGGTGCTTGAGAAGAAGGCAGGAGGACCTCGGAGGACCTGGAGGGTTTGAGCAGAGCCTGGAGGGTCTCACCGTGGCCAATTCCTACCTAATCCTGTTGATTAATTTAACTTTTGGGCCTAAGAGTTGCGCCGAAGCAATTGAAGGGGAGGTGGGGGTAGGGATTTGTGGAAGCACGGAGCCAGGAGAGATGGAAAGAAAGAAAAGAAAAGAAAAAAGAAAAGAAGGGGAGGGGAGGGGAGGGGATCTCATACTTTTTCATATTTGGCCATTTTATACAGCAAAAGGGAATAGAAACGTTGAGTGAATCAGATGCAAAGGAAAGAATGGATATTCAATCTGGCACCTTCGCGGCCAGATAAAGTAAATATTTGCATGGGAGATATGCTACACCAGCACTACGCAACCCTTGTGTAAAATCTACAACATGCAACCACAATGCCTCCGTGAATCAGATGCAAAGGAGAGGTCTAAGCTGCAATCTGGCACCTTCTCAGCATAAAGTAAATATTTGCACGGGGAGATAAGCTATGCCAGCACTACGTAACCCTTGGGTAAAACCTACAACATGCATCCGCAATGCACAGTGCACAACTGCCGTGTGTGGTGATGTCCGATGCGTGAACCCCCTTCCACCACAGACAACAGATTCAGGCCATTGTGTTGCAGGGAACGATTCGACCTCCATTTATAGTGCAACTTAATGCTTGTGTATGTCACCAACAGGATGCTAGCCTGAATCTCTCTCTTTTTACAAGGGCCAATGCTATACATGGTATAACACCATGTTGGTCTGGAATAGCAGAATGCAGAGGGATCTTGTAGTATCTTTGAGACTAGCTGTGTGTGAAAGAAATTGTAGCCTAACCTTTTGTAGACTCGGTCTGTTTTCTATGTAACTTCTCCTGGCCACCACCATCACCACCCCAGACCTGATGGAAACATCATCCAACCTTTCTCCGATCACCATCAGAATCACCCCAGAGTTTTACCTGTACGCTCTTCTCCACTGGCTCCAGTAAAATAGGTTCAATATCAAAGTCGGTGGATGCTCAAGTCCCATTACCGTAAATATAATGGATTATTATTATTGTTATTATTATTATTGTTATTATTATTATTATTATTATTATTATTGCTACAGTAGACTCTTGGTATCCGTTGGGGTTTGCTCTCTAGACCTCCCATGGATACTAACACTGGTGGATGCTCACGTCCCATTAAATATAATGGGATATTATTATTATTATTAATATTATTATTATTATTACTAATGCTACAGTGGACTCTTGGTATCTGTTGGGGTTTGGTCTCCAGACCTCCCATGGATACCAAAATTGGTGGAGGCTCAAGTCCCATTAAATACAATAGCCTAGTAAAATGGTGTCCCTTATATAAAAGGGCAAAATCAAGGTTTGCTTTTTGGAATATATATATTTGAATATTTTCAAGCCATGGATGCTTGAATCCGTAGATAAAGAATCCATGGCTACGGAGGGCTGAGTGTCCTTAACTATGTAGCGTATTGATATTGAATATTGGTTTCTATTGCATAAGTTAGCTCAATTCATATCAGCCTGCAACAAGTTGCAAGGCTTTCTTTCGAGGAAAGAAATTTGAAAATCAACCTACAAGGATTCCCCAAAATTAAAAAAAAGAATAGAAATAGAGATGGAGGAGAAAATCAAAAGTGCAATGCTTTCCCTCCTACTCAGAAGTCTTAGTTGCCAGGTGCAAGTTTTGGAGTGACACTTATTTGAGCTGGAAAAGGTGCAGAAAAGGGCAATTTGAACGATCAAAGGGCCGGGTCAACTCAGCGATGAGAAAACGTTTCGGATGTGCGCAGCTGTTCGTCTTAAGGGGGGAAAGCAAGTGGGAGAAAAATATGACAGAGATGTATGGAACAAGGCACGGCGTTGGAAAAGCAAGGTTTTTCTTCCTCTCGCGTAATTGCAAAGTTGATTTTAGCCACTGCTCCTGGTTTATTTTGCTAGAACGCCCTGGATCTTGTGTGCATGTGTGTTTGTGTAAATGGTGGTTTTCCAATGAAGGTTGTTGTTGTTGCTTTTCCTCCCTGGTAGCCCTCGATTTTCTTGCAGGAAAAAGTCCAAAACATTTTGGGAGGGAGGAACGGCGGAGAAAAGTGCCTCTTCCTAAGGTTTCATCTGCACTGCAGAATTGATGCGGTTTGACAATGCTTTAACTGCCATGGCTTCATGCTATGGAATTCAGGGATTTGTAGTTTGATGAGATGCTAAGCCTTCTCTGTCTGAGGCTTCATCTGCACTGCAGGATTAACAAAATTTGGCACCGCTTTAACTGCCCAGGCTCCATGCTATGAAATTCTGGGATTTGTAGTTTTGTAGCCGCCTCTGAGGCGTCATCTGCTCTGCAGAATTAATGCAGTTTGGCACCACTTTAACTGCCATGGCTCCATGCTATAGGATTCTGGGAGCTTTAGTTTGGTGAGATATGTAGCCTTTTCTGAGGCTTCATCTACACTGCAGAATTAACATCGCTTTGACTCCATGATTTTGTGAGATGCTTAGCCTTCTGTGGCAGAGATCCCTGGTGCCTCAGCAGACTATAAATCCCAGGATTCCACAGCATGGAGCAGTGACCATTAAAACTGTGCCAAACTGCACTGTTTCTGAAATTTTTGAGATGCGAATCTTTGCTGTCTGGGATTTCTTCTGCACAAAGTTTGCAGGTCCTTTTCGGCAATTGCAGAAGCAAACTCAGAAATCTCTCTCCATTTCTCTTTTTCTCTCGTTTTTCGTTCTGCAGGCAACAGGCTGGATGAAGGGTCCGATGTGGAGTCCGAGCCGGACCTTCCCTTGAAACGCAAACAGCGCCGGAGCAGAACAACTTTTACCGCCGAACAGTTGGAAGAGCTGGAGAAGGCCTTTGAGAGGACCCACTACCCAGATATCTACACCCGAGAAGAACTGGCCCAGAGGACCAAACTGACCGAGGCGAGAGTCCAGGTATGGGACTTTGGGAATTAAAGTATCAATCATTTTGATTAACCCTTATGTCCTGCTCTCCTTCCAATGAGTTCATGGTGGAATCATCTGGCTCTTTTCCTTTGCACTTGATCTTCACAACACAACAACAACAACAGCCCTGTGAGGTAGGAGAAGGGGAGAGATGGGTCCAAAACACAAAATAATCCAGTTTGAGACCACTTTAACTGCCCTGCTCCAGTGCTAGGGAATCCTGGGAATTGTAATTTGTTGGGGCACCAGAGCTCTCTCTGACAGAGAAGGCTAAAATGTCTCACAAAACTACAGTTCCCAAAATGCCCTAGCATTGAGCCAGGGCAGTTAAAGCAGTCTCGAACTAGATAATTTTGGCAGTGTGTTTTGGACCATTGAGAGAGAGAGAGAAGCTGCATCCGCACTGCAGAAATAATCCAGGCTGGCACCACTTTTAACTGCCATGGCTCAGTGCTATTGGGCATTATAGTTTGTTGTCTCTCTGACAGAGAAGACTAAATGTCCCACAAAACTACAGTCCCCAGAACTCCATAGGTTTGAGCCAGGGCAGTTAAAGCGCTCTCAAAATGGATTATTTCTGCAGTGCGGGTGCAACCAGAGAGAAACTGACCTAAGGTCATCCATGAGTTTCATGTCTCAGCAGGGACTTAGAGGTGCCTCTACACTATGGAAATGATGCAGTTTGAGACCACTTTGACTGCCATGGCTCCATCCTACGGAATCCTGGGAATTGTAGTTTGGAACCAGAGCATTGCGTCGGCAAGACTCCTTGGTATGTGTTCTTCTTAGGGGGAGGAAACCAGGTGCAGATGGACATTTTGCCACTGATGGTAGAAGAACCGGCAAAAATTATCCAGTTGAGCCGTGGGTGAACTGTAATAATTTAATTTCATTTTAATGTACCACTTTTCTATGTTTTTAAATGTACTGTTTTTTTCATATTGTGAGCCGCTCTGAGTCCCAGTTCTGGGAAAAGAGCGGGATACAAATAAATACGATACGATATAATATAATATGGGTTTGTCTCCCACCAATTCCCAACCACCTTGTGAGCAAAAAATTACAAATGTTCAGCAGCCATTTGAAGAGTTTGGACTGTCAGCACAATGAGGCAAAAGAGGGGATGATATGCATCCGGCACTTTTATCCAAAGCTGTGGTTTCCCACATACACACACACACACACACAAATCCGTTGTTGCCCATGGCTGTCCCTCTCCAAAGCGCTTGGCCCAGGCAGCCTTGCCAAAATTTGCATTGCAGCTGTTCTCTGCCTTGCATTCCTGACGGCTTTTCTCATCCCAGCCTCCTGGCACCATTGGTTTCTTCCCACCATTTTTAAGCCTGCCTCCTCCTCTTCCAAATCCTCATAAAAATGTCCTGAGTATTGTAAGATCTTCCTACTGGCTCTCCAGGCGTAAGCTTTCCAAGCTCTTGGATGTTTGGAAGGAAACTGGGATTTGGACTGCGGTGAAGGTGTGTCTTTAGTTGTTAGCTACCTTCGAGTCGACTTGCACTCATGGCAACCCTGTGGATGATGAGACATCTCTATCTTGCAAATTCAAGCACATGATCTCCTTTATTAAGGAGACCATAGGCCTGAATTTGCAAGACCTGAGCAGAGCAGTTAAGGATAGGGAGACTGGGAGATGGAGTCTCCCATGGAGTCCATCCATCTAGCATGTGGTCTTCCTCTCTTTCTCCATCCCTCCACCTTTCCTAGCATTATCATCTTTTCTAGTGAGTCTTGCCTTCTCATGATGTGGCCAAAGTACGACAGCCTCAAGTGGGTTTCCATGGCCAAGAAGGGATTCGAATCCTGGTCTCCAGAGTCGTCATCCAATGCCCAAGCCACTACACCATGCTGGCTTATGAAAGACCACCTTTAAAGCTAGCAAAAACCCAAAGCAGCTTCAGATTCCCCATCTGAGGATGCATCTTGTTGTTGTGTGCCTTCAAGGTATTTCCAAGTTATAGTGACCATAAGGCAAACCTATTGTGGGATTTTCTTGGCAAGTTTCTTCAGAGGGGGTTTGCCATGGCCATCTTCTGAGGCTGAGAGAGTGTGACTCTCCCAGGATCACCCAGTGGGTTTCATGGCCAAGCAGGGATTTGAACCCTGCTCTCCAGAATCATAATCTAACACTCTAACCATCATGCATCTGCACCATAGAAATAATGCCACTTGGCACCACTTTTAACGGCCGTGGCTCCATCCTACAGAATCCTGGGATTTGTATTTTGGAGAGGCACCAGCACTCTTTGGCAGCAAAGGCTACAAATCCTAGGATTTGTAGGCCAAATTTACAAATTTGCAGATCAAACTACAAATCCCAGGATTCCACAAGATGGAGCTACAGCACTTAAGGTTGTCCCACTACCTCTGTGAATTTGATGATGATAATGATGATGATGATTCTTCTCTCTACCTACCTCTCCCTATGGATCAAGGCAGGGAATAATAACAGATTAAAATACAACACACAACAGTTAAAACCACATAACACCAGTTAAAATAATTTTACATCCATTAGCTGGAAAGAGAAAGGAGAGGAGGAGATCCAGTGAAGAGTCCAATACTCGGACTTTTCGCCAAAGACGGACAGCCCAGGAGAGAAGGGAGGGTTAGGATGGCAAGTGACCACCCCAGGCATCGTTCCATAAATTTCACACCATGCGAAGGAAACCTTTAAGCCCACCAAGGAAGACAAATTTTCTGGGAACGTGGGCATGAAGGTACAGTTGTGCCAATCTTGTTAAGCCTCTTCCAGCTGTGTCCACTGAGCATTAATTCAAGGGTTGCTTTTCTTGCAACTGGTGATCTTTGCATCATCTCTGATGAAGACATTGAAATAGTTCTTGATTTTCCATACCTTGGCTCAAGTCATTAGTCCGAAGGGAGATTGCAGCCAAGAAATCAGAAGAAGATAAGGACTTGGAAGGGCTGCTATGAAGGAACTAGATAAGATCATGAAGTGCCGAGATATTGCATTGAATCCTTGATATTAGGATGGCCCATGCCATCATATTTCTAATTTCTGTGTATGGTTGTGGAAGGGAAGAAAGCTGAGAGGACAAATCAATTGAGACAAGGAGCTGGAGAAGAGTTCTTCCGATACCATGGACTACTATAAAGACCAATAAATGAGTCCAAGAGCAAACCCATCCTGAACTCTCCCTAGAAGCCAAGATGGCTAAGTTGAGGCTGTTGTACTTGGCGATGTCTTGAGAAGACAAGACATCCTAGGAAAGACGGTAATGATTGGAAAGGTAGAAGGCAATAAGAACAGATGGAAATCCCATTACAGGTGGGATTGATTCAATCAAGGATGCCATGGCTGCCTTGAATTTGCAAGACCTGGACTTGGAGGTCTCTTATTCAATGGGAACCCCCTTTGCACAATGGAATATTTTTCACCATGCCCCATTGGTGTGGTTGCCTATTGCATCAACCACATAGCTCCATCATTGTACTGTTATGCACTGTAGCCTCTGAGACATGATCTTGGCCAATGTTTCCATACTTTGGACGAGCAAAACCATAACCTCCAGCCAGTATGACAGTGGTAGGACATCTTCTGCAGTCAGTATGACAGTGGTAGGACATCATCTCCAGTCAGTATGACAGTGGTAGGATGTCTTCTTCAACCAGTATGACAATGGTACAACATCTTCTCCAGCCAGTATGACAATGATAAGACACCTTCTCCAGCTAGTAGGCCAATGGTAGGACATCTTCTCCAGCCAGTATGACAGTGGTAGGACGTCTTCTCCAACCAGTATAACAGTGGTAGGATGTCTTCTTCAGCCAGTATGACAGTGGTAGGATGTCTTTTCCAGCCAGTATGACAGTGGTAGGACGTCTTCTCCAGCCAGTATGACAGTGGTAGGATGTCTTTTCCAGCCAGTATGACAATGGTAGGACATCTTTTCCAGCCAGTATGACAATCTTTTCAGAAGAGGGGGACTTACAGCCAGTTGGAGAAGGCTGGTGTAGACGCAGAAGTGACTCCCTGGAAGATGGGTCTCCATCATCCCTGTTCCCACTTAACCACCTTGCCTGCCCTGCCCTGCCATCCATCTTCCACCAACACTGAGTCCTTATTAAGCCAAGAGGAGATCCCCAGGGCCCTTCAGTTTGCCTTCATCTGACCTTCCCTTCTTTTCTCCTTGTCTGACAAATTGTGGGAGATGACCCAGGGCTGGGCTAATTTGCTCCAGCTTCCTTCCAGCAGGGAGGCATCAGTGCAGCTGTTGGAGACCTCTGGCTAAATCAATTGCTCTTCCCAAGGAAAGTAGATTCGTCTTAGTAAAAAATAAAATCTATGGGACTTACAGAAGTGGTGACGAACATGCCCTGTTTGTTGCAAGGGGTCCAACTCCAGTTGGGATCAGGGTGGGATTTTGCCTTCTCTGTTTCTCGCTATCGATGAACTATTCCAAATGCTTGCCAAATCTATGAAGAAATACCGTGGAGAAAAATTCATTTGGAGATAGTTTGTGGTTTTTTGCAAAAATAAATCCCCAACATCCTTGCACAGTAAACCATGGCCTCAACCCAACACCCCCATTTAGTGTAGTGTAAATAGTCACATGCGGGCAAACGTCATGGGAACACTACACAAAACCCTGCCAAATGGCAACGCTGAACAATGCAGGACTGCAATGCACAATGTAGGATGCACAATCACAATGTTTGGGTTGCAACAATAAAGAGCCCTGCAAATGCATGAAAACCCACACATACCTTCACCACACTCCAGAACCACATACTAACCCTAAATACCTCCATTTTCCATCTCCAGTCCTTCTCAAAATGGCAACTGCAAGCGATCGGAAGTAACTCCTTGTCACCATTTTGGGAGGGATTGTAGCCTAGTGGTAAATGGAGGTATTTGGGGCTTGTTGTGGGATGTGTGGCCCACAAAAGGATCTGGGAAAAGGAGAGATGGCTCTTTTCCCCATCTCAGTTGTCCATCCCTGCTTTAAAATATTTTTTCGATCCCCGCACTTCATTGTCATGTTTTTAATTGAACCACTTGGGCCACATTTTCTGGAAGCAGGTGAGACCTCCAACCCCACGTTCAGCCCATTGTTTTTTGTTCGGACGGAGGAGAAAGCCATGTTTTTGCAAGGACTCGGCTAATGATTTATGCCTGCTCATCCAAAGAGGACTTTCCCATCTGTTCTTTCTTCGGCAGATGGCAGAAACTGGAGTCTGAAAAGTGGGAGGCATTGTAGGGAAGGGTGAGGATTTAAAAGCTAGATAAAGTCAGGATGTTCAGTCTGGGCAAAAGAAGAGCCGGAGGGTGTCCACACTATAGAGTTACAACACTTCAACCCCACTTTAACTGCCATTGCTGCATCCTATGGGGGCCTGGGATTTGTAGTTTGAGGAGGACGTACTTGAGAATTCAGGAGGGAGGATCAGAGCAGTGTTTTCCTCAAATGTTGGCCTCTGTTTGGGACTTTATTTATTAAAATTCTTCTGTTGTGGGGTTTTTTGGTGTATCTTGAAGTTGTTTCATGTCAATCAAGCCACTTTGAATCCCATTTTGGGAGAAAGGCAGGATATAAACCCAATAAATAAATGAATAAATTCTGACCGGTGGTGACCCTAATTCCATTTTTCTGCTCCCTCCCTATCATGGGGTTTTCTTGGCAGAATTTGTTCACAGGTGGTTTTGTCCTTGCCTTCCTCTGGGGCTGTGAGAGTGTGACTTGACCAAGGTCACCCAGTGGGTTTGCATGGCTGAGCAGTCGAGTCCCACTCTCTCAGCCTCAGAGGAAGACCAAGGCAAACCCCTCTCTGAACAAATCTTGCCAAGAAAACCCCATGATAGGTTGTCTTAGGGTTGCCATAAAACAACTTGAAGGTGCACAACGGCAACAAATTTCACTTGTCCAACATTCAGACCACAACATTATGCTGGCTCTCATACTCAGAGGTGGCTTGCCTCCATGGCAACCTCTGAGGCTGAGAGAGTGTGGCCTGCCCAAGGTCACCCAGTGGGTTTCCATGGCTGAGGAGGGGATTCGAACCCTGGTCTCCCAGACTCATAGTCCAACATTCAAAGCATGACACCCCATTAACTTAGAAACTGGGAAAACACATCTATGGGATGAAGAAACCAGTAGCTTCCAGTCCGTCTCCTGCTTTGTGGTCTTGCTGGTGCAGGTCCTTGCTGGTTGTCACTGGGGAATGAATTTGTCTGTGTGTTTATGTGTAACTAGATCTCTCCCGGCAGGAGAAATCTTTTAGTGGCTGATAAAACCTTAACTGTGCTGGAGTGAAAACAGGTTCCCTTTGAAGTGGGTCTTGCATTACCCTCTTGACGTTCAATCCGGTATATTTTAACCGCCAATAAAATGATTTATAAGCATAAGAGATGCCTTTCAGAGCAGGAGCAAGAGGGAAGTATGGCTGGAACGGATTTGGAGGGGACAGATTGTGTGTCTTCTCTTGGGGGTTTTTCCCCTCCGAGACGCGCACAAAATGAGAAAATAAAGAGGTTGAAGCCTTCCATTTGGTTGTCATCAAAACATTTTTCCCCTTCTTTTTTTTCCCTCCCACAAGACAGGAGAGGACATTTTGGGAAGGGGGCACTACCGAAACAGGGGCATGACACAAAAACATGTGAATAATTTTGGGGTTTCTTTCTCAAAGGAGAAAATAAATTCATGGAAGGAGGGTGCAGTGACTGGTGGCTTTTGGGTCAGTGGGTCAGTAAACCCACTCCAGGTTTTAGTCAACGGAGCTGTCCAAGGTGCTGGACCTGTTTGAGGTCAGCATCTTGGATAAATCCTTTACAGCTCCATCTAAAACCCATCACTTCTGGTGGCTTCCATGTTTGACTCTCCTTTGGGTTTTGATTCAAAACTGAGCTTTACAAAGAGCTGAACTCATGCCCTGAAAACAGGACCAGCACCTTGGATAGCTCCCTTAAAATTTGAGCTAAAATCCAGAGCAGATTCACTGGGCAAAGTTGGGAAAGACTCCTAAATGCAACCACAGCCCATTGGAGTTGACTAGACTAGACTAGATTGACCTCCAAGGATCTGACCCAGCTTTCAAGGTCTTTGATGGTCAACCTTCTCACCATTTCTCAGTAGATCCTTATTGGCATTTGCCTTGGCCTGTTCCATTTGGTTTCTAAGTACAGTGGGCCATCCACATTCACTGGAATTAGAGGCACAGGATTCCCATGAAAGTGTAGAACCCGCAAATAATAAACTATTTGTTTTTAAACCTGAGAGAACAACTTTCTAGGAATCTCTAGGTCCTCCAGTGCAACTTTGTGGCCAACATCTGCTGGAAGTTGATCATAGAATTATTCTTGGAGAATCTACAAATGCCTAGAAAAGTGTTAACTCTCTATTATTATTATTATTATTATTATTATTATTATTATTTATAGGGCACTGTAAAATTTGCACAGCACTTTACATAATAGAGGTCCAAAAAAAATAAATAAGAATAAAGCCTGCCTAGCACCGCACAATCTAAAACACCAACATTACAAGATTTAAAAACATCTCTAAAATAATACTAACTAATATAAAAGGAAGACAAAGAAATAACAGATTCCTCTCAAGGAATCTCTAAGTCCAGCATCTGGCCTCTGGCGGACGTTGACCATAGAGTCACACTGGAGGACCGAGAAATTCCTAGAGATAACATATTAATCAGATCTCGGAATAATCAAATCCACAAAAGTTAAAGCCACACACGATGAGGGCTGACTGTACACTCAAAGGTAGTACCAGAAGGTTGTTCAAGACCCAAGAACTAGTTGGACACCGGAATCAAAAATTAAAATAAGATGATGCCTGGCTAGTTATTCCTCCTTTGTCTTCTGGTTCTGACTCATTGTGTTGATCCAGATGATTTCTCATACTGAAGTTCCCAACTCAACAGTTTTCTCTCCAGCCCCCAATCCTTGGGGAGAGGTCAATTTCTCTCTCTCTCTCTCACACACACACACACACACACACACACATTGCTGTGAAATTTAATCCTCTCTCTTATGCCTGGAAAGCTCAGCAGCTGCATTCTCAACCGTCTCAAAAGCTTAGCCACTAATTTCTCAGCTAGTGTTCCATCAATGTTTCCTGTCCCTTCTCGAACCAGGATCGCAATCCTCAGAACCCTTTCTTTCTTTCTTTCTTTCTTTCTTTCTTTCTTTCTTTCTTTCTTTTTTTTTCTTCCTTCCTTCCTTCCTTCCTTCCTTCCTTCCTGGGATAAAAAAGAGAGGCGGGATATATAAATAAACCATGTTGTTGTTGTTGTTGTTGTTAAAAGAAAAACAGCATTCCAGAAGGCAACTTGACTTGGTCCTAAAAAAAATTCTAAAAGGCAGAAGATCCCATCTGATCTTGGAAGCCAAGCAGGATCAGCCCTGGTTAGTCCTTGGATGGGAGACAAATATAACTGTGGGCTCTATTTCAGAGGAAGGAACCGCCTCTGAGGATACCTTGCCCAAGAAAACCCTGTGAGATGTGTCCTTCTCAGAAAAGAGAATGGAGGGTCTCTTTGGTGGCTGACTCACACCTTTTCTCTTCTCTCCCACTTCTAGGTATGGTTCAGCAACCGAAGGGCAAGATGGCGCAAACAGGCTGGTGCCAACCAGCTGGCGGCGTTCAACCATCTCCTGCCAGGGGGCTTCCCACCCACTGGGATGCCAACTTTGCCCCCTTATCAGCTTCCGGATTCAACCTATCCAACGACCACTCTTTCCCAAGGTGAATGCAACATTTACTTGATTTACAGTACATTGTTTCCCTCTTCTGTCTCTTGCTTTTTCTTTCTCTTCGATAGCTTCTTCCATTTTTGCCACTGGTTTGCTCACATATGGCTATGGCCTTAGGCACATGGATTCTAGAGTCCTTGTAAGTATTGTGGCCAAAGGTTGGTAGCTGTTCAGCAGCATAAAAAGGGTCACTTTGTGCCAGCATAGCCGATGGTGAGGGATGATGAGAGTTGTAGTCCAATATCTGTAGTACCTCTCCTTTCCCAGAGGTAAAATAAGGCAAGATAAGCAGGCAATTTCTGTCTGTTCGCAGGGTGAGGATTGCAAGGCTTGGGACTCAGAAGAAGTTGGTTTGTCCATGGCATGACAGCCATCTTTGAATATCTGAAGGGATGTGATGTAGAAGATGGAGCCAATTTGTTTTCTGTTGCTCCAAAACCAAGAACATGAACCAATGGATTCAAATCACAAGATGAGAGATCCCACCTAAACATTAGGAAGGACTTCTTAGTGGGAAGAGCCTTGGAAGGTGATGGATTCTCCTTCACTTTAAAGAGAGGTTGAGTGTCCATCTCTCAGAAGTACTTTAGCTGTGGATTCCCCATAGCAAAAAGCTTGACCAGCTGGCCCTTGGTCACGTCTAAGGTTATACGATTCTTCCTTTCATAACTCGCAGAACAGACAATGTTTGTATTACTTTGGTCCATCAGTCAGCGTTGACCTCTGGTGACCAAATCCTATGGTTTTCTTGGCCAGATTGATTCAGAGGATTGCCCTCCTCCCTCTAAGGATGGAAGAGTACGGTGGGCCCTTGGTGTCTGCTGGGGATGGGATCCAAAATCCATGGATGCTCAAGTTGCATTCAATACAATGTCGTAATAAAATTAGTGTCCCATATATAAAATGGGAAATTCAGGGTTTGCTTTTCGGAATGTAGATATTCTTAAAATATTTTCAAGCTATGGATGGTTGAATCCATGGATAAGGAATCCATGGAGGGCCAACTGTATGACTTACCCAAGGTCACTCAGTGGGTTTCCATGACCCGAGTAGGGATTCAAATCCCTCAAAGTCTCAGTCTGACACTCCAACCCCAACACCACTTTGGCTCCCTGGAATGGGGCAACTGCAGGATGGACATTGTTTTAGCTGGTCATTCTTTGTTCCCACAGATGGAGGAAGCACTGTGCACAGACCCCAGCCACTTCCACCCTCCACCATGCACCAGGGAGGGCTTGCAGCCGCCGCAGCAGACTCGACCTCAGCCTATGGGGCCCGACACAGCTTCTCCAGCTACTCCGAGAGCTTCATGAACCCAGCGGCTCCAGCAAATCACATGAACCCTGTCAGCAATGGCCTCTCTCCACAAGTAGGTCACTCACCCCTGTTTTTACAACTATCTTCTCTGGCCTAGACAACCCAGTAGGAAATGGAAAGACCCTCTGGCTAAATGTCCAAGGGAGCCTGTGGTTGGCAGCCATGGGAAACCTAGACGTCTGAAATAGAGATGTAGATTCAGGAGAATGAGATAGCAAGATGGATGGATGACTGGATCAATGGATCGATGGATGACTGGATCAATAGAGTGAGTTTTCACATTTGGGGGAGCAATTGTGTTACAAATTGTATCAATGGAAGGAATGATAACACACATTTTGGGTAAACTACAACATCTGCTGCCTTGTTGCATGGACTTTAAAGAAAAATACAGATGTATGGAATGGTCTGTTTCCATCTTTTGACTCCATGTCGTCCCTCTCATGCTTGCCGTATGTTTGTATGTGTCTTTTTGGCTTCACAAACCAGGGACATTTTGTGCAGGGAGCCATATTGCACAAAATTGTGCAACCTTCAAAGGGGTTGTCTTGTTTCCATACTGGAGATGAGAAATCTGGGGGGTTGAGGCAACAAATTCTGAACAGGTGGCATGTTGATTCAGTCTGTTGATAATGAATGATCTGGTGAGGTTCATCACACATGTCTAAATTTAAGTCAGTTTCAGATTGAAAGTATTGTTGTGGTATCAAACATCATGGAGACCATGGATGTAAATCATCATGTTCTTCATTCTTATCAAGAAGACTGATCAATTACTTCAGTATTCACCCCCAGTGTGGTTTTGGTGCCCATGTCGGGGGGCAAAGAATCCATTCCAGGTTTTAAACCAGGAATGTTTGGGATTTTTTAAATAGGTTCAGCACCTTGGATAGCTGCTTTAAAGTTTGCTAGAACCTGGAAGACATAGCCATGTTAGTCTGGAAAACCAATACGCAAAGGGATCTTGCAGCAACTTTGAGAGGAACTGAAAGAGAGAAGTTGGTAGAACCTGGAATGGATTCAGTGTCCCACTGACATGAAAACCACCTACCTACCACCACTATTGTCCCCCCTGGATGAGAACATGAAGATTTTTGTGTGATTTTCAATTGCTACAGGTGCTTCAGTTGCTTAGTTATGATCCCTGGTCATGGCTATTCTGTGTTCTCCATTTTAGATAGCTCTTTGTGGTCATTTCAGGGGGGATCCATGCCTTTAAAGAAGCTGTACAATGTGCTCAATTCTATCTCCCTAAAACAACTCCATAGGAATCTCCTTTGAAGTTCAGACAAAAATCCAGAGTGGCTTTACCACCCAACCAATGTACATAGTGGCTATAATTGCAAATGCTTCTAAGCTACCAATGCATTTCATACTTCTGTATTCTTGTTCCTCTGTATCACTGAACTGCTCTGCCTCTACATCAATGGCCACATCATTGGGGTTCAACTTGATGGCCCTTGAGGTCTCTTCCAACTCTATGATACTACAATCTAAGTCTTGCTGAGATAATCTTATTGCAAAATGTGTACAGTGGTCCCTCCACATTCACTGGGGTTAGGAGTGAAGGACCCCTGTGAATGTGGAAAAAACACAAATAAAAAACCACTAGTCTTTTTACCTGAGAGAACACGATTTCTCTAGTTGATCATAGGATCATGCTGGAGGACCTACAAATGCCTAGAGAAGTGTTTTCTCTAGGAACATCTTGGTTCTCCAACACAACTTTATGGTCAACTTCTGGCAGAGTTGCTTCAGAAGACCTGGAGATTCCTAGAGAGAACATATTAATCGAAACCACAAATAATCCAATCCGCAAAAGTCAAAGGCACAAATGTGGGGGGCCAACTGTATGTGGAAATGCTCATTCTCAGATTTTGCACATCATCCTTTGACAGATCCCAAAAGATCTCCTTGTCTCTGGCCCAAAGGTGGTTGTTATATGTGTGCATGTTTGTACGTATTTTCATGGGATTGCATCCAACTCTTGGAATCGGGATAGAAAACTGTTGCTGTAGTTATGTGCCATCCAGTCAGCTTCAACTTATAACAACTCTTTGAATGAGAGATCTGTCTAGAGATCCCAGTCCTCATGTTCTGCTCAGGTCTTGCAAGCTCAGGGCAGCCAAGACTTTCTTGATGGGGACAATCCACCTCTTTTCCGACTATCTTCAACTCTACAGTTATCTTCTCACAATATTTCCCAAAGTACAGTAATATCAGTTTAGCTCCTTTGGATTCAGACTTGATTTGTTTTCAAAAACCATTTATTTCTGCTTTCTTATGCATGCATACAACTCTCCTCCAATGCTGCATTTCTCATTGCTATTAAGATCTGCAGCCATACTCGTAATGGAATACCTTCTGGCCTTTTTGCACAAAAAGCAGGATTCCCCCCTTCAAGAAACCTGTTCCTTGTCCAGACAATGGGTTTTCTTGGCAAGACTTGTTCAGAGAGTGGTTTGCCTTTGCCTTCCTCTGAGGCTGAGAGAGTGTGACTTGTGCAAGGTCACCCAGTAGGTTTCCATGGCTGAGCCAGAATTTGAACCTGGATCTGTAGTCCAACATTCGAACTGCTGCACATTTTGAGGTGGTCCTTAGGACCTCAAAATACCAGAGTTCAAACCTCTACTCAGCCATGGAAACCCACTAGGGGGACTGGCCAAGTCACACTCTCTCAGCCTCAGAGGAAGACGATAGCAATCTCCTTCCAAATAAATCTTGACAGCCAGCATTTCTTGTACAGACATTAAACACCTCAATCTTATCGTTTCTCCCAAATGTCTAGCATCACAGTAACCTAAAAGCCTGGGTTGAGCATTTTGAAATATACAGCTTAGGCATGCAATGAAAAGGTGCAGTTTCCCAGAGAATGCAAAGACAGAAAATATAGAGTGTTTTATATATATATATAATATATATATTCCCCCCAAAGTAGTAGCCATGTTAGTCCCTTGCAGCTTAAAAAGAAGGAAGGGAGAGGAGAAGAAAAAGAAAAAAGAACTAACTGGTTTTTATTTTAGCATGATAAAATAAAAATATGTCCTTGGATATAAACCCACTTCTTTGGATATATAGAGTGGTATTGAAACCTCAGATGTAAAGCATATTTATATATTTGTGAGAGTGGGATAGAATGCAATAGGATCCAGAAAGATGCAAATCATGTCCCTAAATTTGCAAAGGGTTGGATAAGGTGATACAGGTCTTTCAGATCTTTATAGTTAATGCATGAAAGCAACAAATCTGCTTTCCAAAAGCCAGTTTCCCTGGGGTCAAAACTCTTTCTGAGGATGCATCTTCACTGTAGAAACAATGCAGATTGACACCACTTTCTGTTTTCTGTTTTGAATTATTGTAATCCACTTTGGGTCCTTTCCTGGGAGAAAGGCAGGTTATAAATTAAAGAAATAAATAGATAAAATTACTTTGCAAAAGGGGTATAAGTTAAAGAAATAAATAGATAAAATTACTTTGCAAAAGGGGTATAAACTAAAGAAATAGATAAAATTACTTTGCAAAAGGGGTATAAACTAAAGAAATAGATAATGTTACTTTGCAAAAGGGGTATAAGTTAATGAAATAGATAGATAAAATTACTTTGCAAAAGAGGTATAAGTTAAAGAAATAGATAGATAAAATTACTTAGCAAAAGGCCATATATCATAGCGGTAAGGGTGGCTTTGCAGACAGAAAGTCCCGGGTTCAAATCCCCACCACCTCCAAGTAAAGTTGCAAGAAGGTTCCCTGTTGGTAAAGTCCTTGAGGGCTGTTGCTGCCATTCACTGGGCTAGATGGTCCCTTGGCGTGATTTGTAGTTGGGTGCCTCTCCAAACTACAAATCCCAGGATGGAGCCAGGGCCACTAAACTGCCTTATAATTCCTTTCTATAGGAGGGGGGGAAAGGCACGGACGGCTTCCCCGGTCGGCCCTGCCAGACACCCGAAGGTCAGGCCTTTTTTCCTCGCCTAAGAACTTGTTCCTACACGGCGATAAGCCGAAGCAATGAATTCTGATCCTCGCCCGCCCGGCCCTTTGCAAATTTGAAGAGCGGGCAGGGTCTCCCTTTCAGGGGAGAAAGGGAAATCCGTAATACTTCTCCCTGTGCAACCGTAATGCCAGGATGTTCCCAATCTGCTTTGAGGGATGGAAAGATTAAGAATAATAAAAAAAAATTGCAATAAAATATGTGTGAACGAGGGGGTAATTGTGGACAAATGCAGCATTCAAATTCATTTTTCCAGCTCTTTTACACACCATTTCAATCTTATTTTCTGCTTATTAATGAGATCTTGTTGGCTAGGGTGGGCAGAACTGCCCAGTTTTCTTGGGTAATTGCACATAATTTTCTTTCCACTAGTGATTTGCATCTGATCTTTTTCTCCCCCTAATTCTTTGCTATTTAACCCTCCCTCCCCAAATCTCTCTCCCTCCTTTTCCTATACACACACACACACACACACACACACCAGCCCTTCATTTTAAATGCTTATTATACTCACAGACACTTGGACAAAAGCGAGCCGGCGAGCGAGAGAAATGAGACAGAAACCGAACATGTCAAGAAAATGAGCCGGCGCAATGGCGCTCTCTGTGATAGCGATGCCACGGCCGCGGACCGAGATGTGATCCGCATACTGGTTATCGTGCCTCCCCTCTCGCTGGACTACATCTCCTATCCTCCCTGGCCTTGGGTACTACTTCCGCACGCCAGCATTAACTCATAGCTTGCAAAAATGGCTTGCGTTTGTTAACTGGAACAATCCAGAGGCGTCAATAAGGGAGTGCGGAGAGTGCGGACACCACCGGGTGACACCTCAAAAGAGTTGTATGTACACCTGATGAAACTGCTGGGGCTGCTGGGCAAGGGAGACTTTATTTAGTTATTTAGTTATTTATAGTCGGCCTTCCATATCCCCAGATTCTTTATCCATGGATTCAAGCATCCACAGCTTTACAGAATCAAAGAGTTGGAAGAGACCCCAAAGGCCATCCAATCCAACCTTCTCCTGCCATGCAGGAAGACGCAATCCAAGCCCTCTCTGTGACTGATGGCCATCCAGCCTCTGCTTAGAAACCTCCAAAGAAATATTGAATATATATATATATATGTTCCAAAAAGCAAATCTTGATTTTGCCATTTGATATAAGGGACGCCATTTCACTACGCTGTTGCATTTAATGGGACTTGAGCATCCATGGATTTTGGTATCCATGTGTGGTCCTGGAACCAAACCCCAGCCAAGGATACCAAGGGTCCACTGCATAAATTCCCAAAAGCAAACTTTGATTTTGTCATTTTTATATAAGGGACACCCTTTTACTATTTCATTGTATTTAATGTGGCTTAAGCATTCATGCATTTTGGTATCCAGGGGAGGTCCTAGAACCAAACCCCAGTGGGAATACTGAGGGCCCATTGAATTTATTTATTCATTTCATTTCTATGCAGCCTTTCTCCCGGAAAAGGACCCATGGCGGCTCACAATTTTGTTACCATTGTCGTTGTTGCTGATTGCCTACGTTTCCAACTTCTGGTGACCAAAAAGCAACACTATCCTGGGGTTTTCTTGGCAAGGTTTGTTCAGAGCAGGTTCAGAGGGGGTTTACCATTGCCTTTCCCTGAGGCTGAGATAGTATGACTTGCCCAAGGTCACCCAGTGGGTTTCATGGCCGAGCAGGGAATCGAACCCTGGTCTCCAGAGTTGTAGTCCAATGCTCAATCTATGTGTGTGTGTGTGTCTGTGTCTGTGTGTGTGTGCATTGACCATTGGGCTATGGAAAAGTGTGGGCTAATGGCCATGGACTTCATTTGGCTGATTTGGAGAAAGTCTGATTCCGCACTGCAGAAATAATGCTTTAACTGCCACGGTTCAATGCTGTAGAATGATAGGATTTGTACTTTGGTGAGATATTTCACCTTCTCTGTCAGAGTGCTCTGGTGCCCCAACAAACTACACATCCCAGGATTCCACAGGATGGCACCACGGCAGTTAAAGCGGCATCAAACTGGATTATTTCTGCAGCGCAAATGCAGCCGCAGTTGCTTTTGCACGGTGCAATTGTCGCGTGAAGCATTTCTGGAAAATATTTTAGAAGAGCAAAGCAGGGCCTCCCCTCTAGAAACGTCACTTGTTCTTGAAGTCACACTTTTGAAATGACTTTTTAAAAGATTTTCATTTCTAGAAGGCAAATTCGGAATCTACATTTTCTCTGCCCATCTCTACCAAGAAATTAAATTTCAGAAAACCCAGCAGTCTTAAAAAGATCCTTCTGGCAGGATCAGCAACTTGGTATCATGTGTAAGTTCTCCATCGACTTTTAACCTACGCAATCCCACCAAGCTGGTATTTCTTTCCTATAAACCTTCCCTTTCTTCTTCTTCTTCTTCTTCTCTTCTTTCCCTTTCTTTGAACCCATTCCCTCCTTCCCAAGCCATCTGCTCCTGTCAATAAAATAGAGAGGCCAGAAACCAGCCTTGACTTTCTTCCCTCCCCTCCTCTTCATGTGAAAAGCGATGGAGAAAATAATATTATTTTCCCAGTTAGGCCTCCCAGGAGAAATGTTAGTGTTGGGGGAAAAGAAGAAGGGATTCCCAACCAATCCTTGTAGAGCACATTTTGCAAACATTTGGCACATGTTCTTGGCCAAATCCAACTTCTCCATGCCCTCCTTAAACTGCGGTGCCCAGAATTGGACTCTCTTGTTTTGAGTATTTTGGACTGTGACTCTGGAGATCAGGGTTCGAATCCCTGCTGGGCCATGGAAACCCACTGGATGGCCTTGGGCAAGTCACATTCTCCCAGCCTCAGAGGATGGCCATGGCAAACCCCCTCGGAGGAATCGTGCCAAGAAAACCCCATGATAGGGTTGCCATAAGTTGGAAACGACTTGAAGGCACACAACAGCAACTCTAGAGGAGGTCTTTTGCAAAGCCAATAGATCTTCATTGGTCATACAAAGCCTAGCCATATCTCCAATCCTTGGCATTGCAACCAGGATCACTCACAATCTGTGATTTAGTGAGATTGTGGAAAGCCAGGCAGGAAGAGAAAGAGAAGACGGTCCAAAATCCACTCTCAGTACAGAACCGGGCGACAACCATTGTTTTATTCTCCTTTTATACCATTTCATATATCAGTTAATAACCGTATTTTTACCCTGATGCACTGTGGAGATTTTGCAAAGCAAACTAATGCAAAAGTGTATTGCAAAACAACTCATGACTAAATTAATAAATAAAATACAATGGGTCCTTGGTTTCCCTCAGGGTTTGGTTCCCGGAGAGTGGATCCCAAAATCCGTGGATGTTCAAGTCCCATTAAATACAGTGGCATAGTCAAATGGTATCCCTAATGTGAAATGGCAAAATCAAGGTTTGCTTTTTGGGATTTATATAATTTTGGATGCTTAAATCTGTGGATAAAGAATCCATAGATAGAGGGCCGACTGTGGATGGTTGAATCAATGGATAAAGACTGTGGATATGGAGGGCCAGTTGTATTTCTTTTGCATATTTTCCAACCAAAGGTGGTTGAATCCATGAATAAAGAATCTGTAGATATGGAGGGCCAACTGTATTTCTTTTGAATATTTTGAAGCTGTGGATAGTTGAATCAGTGGATAAAAGATCCATGGATATGGAGTACCAACTCTATTTATTTTGAATATTTTCAAGCTAAGGACGGTTGAATCCACGAATAAAGAATCCATGGATATGGATTGCCAAATGTATTTCTTTTGAATATTTTCAGGCCATGGATGGTTGAATCCATGGATAAAGAATCGATGGATATGGAGTACCAACTCTATTTCTTTTATGTATTTTCAAGCCGTGGATGGTTGAATCCATGGATGAAGGATCTGTGGATACAGAGGACCAACTGTATGAGTCTTAGCTCTGCAAAGTCCTCGAATCCTTGTTCAAGACTCAAAGTGTCTTTTCCTCTTGGTCCCTCTCTCGTTCTCTCTCTTTTTCCAGCTCTCTCTTTGTGCAACTGCGATGCCCGCCTGACTTGGCCAAGAGAGACAGTGGAGAATTAGAGCAGGGAAGGGGGGGAACCCAATTTTTCTCCTTTATGTGATTAATAAGGGAGCTTGAGAGACATCTTGGGGCAGGCCAGATAGAGGGAGAGAAAATGAGAGATTAGCAATTAACGCCAGAGCGAAGAAAGCGAGGAGCGATGCCAGGCGACCTCTGGAATTCAGAGGGTTTTGAAAAGCTGTAGCACTAAACCCTCCCCCCCCCCAAAAAAAACCCTGAAAATTAGGAGAGGAGGAGAAGGTGGCATGTTGGTGGAGGAAGAGCCAGGAATGGAATTGCAAAGGGCCTGGGCTGGCGTTCTGCTGGGGACGTATGGTTGGGTTCACACTGCAGAATTAATGCACTTTGATGTCGCTTTAACAGCCATGGATCCATGCTAGGGAACCCTGGGATTTGCAGTTTGTTGGGGCAGTGGAGAGAGTACTAGGTCTCCTGGAGTCCTAGTCCAGCATTTGAATCACTTGAGCATAGAGGAACATGGAACCATGTTAGCTCCCCTTTGCAAGTCAATGATGATTTATTGTTGAGCCTATATTAGGATTTTCTTGTCTCGGATTATTCAGAGGAGGATTGCTGTTGCCATCAACGGAGACTGAGAAAGCATGGCTTACCCAAGTTCTTCCAGACCATTTTGAGGAGGATTGCTGTTGCCATCAACGGAGACTGAGAAAGCATGGCTTACCCAAGTTCTTCCAGACCATTTTTGTGTCTGAGAAGGGATTTGAACCCGAGACTTCTAAGTTCAGACCACTACGCTACTTTCTATGGCAACCCTCTCCTAAGACTTTCTCAGTCTGCTGCCACACTGCAGAATCAATGCAGTTCGACACCACTTTTAACAGCCATGGCTCCATGTAATGGAATCCTGGGATTTGTAGTTCATTAGGGCACCAGATAAATAACATTAGTATATTACTTTAGCCTTTTAGCCTTTTGCAATGTTGTGTTTTATCATCCTTTTTTGATTATATAGATTTGATGTCCTGCCCTTTGGTGGAAAGGGCTATAAATAAAGATGATGATGATGATGATGATGATGATGAGACCAGGGTTCAGTTCACAGCTCAGCCATGGAAACCCACTAGGAGACCTTGGGGAAGTCACACCCTCTCAGCCTCAGAAAGAGAGAGGAGAAAGGGAAGGGGGGAAATCATGGCAGAGGGAGGAAGGCCATGGCAAACCACCTCTGAACAAACCTTGCCAAGAAAACCCCAGAATAGGATTGCCTTAGAGTCGCCATAAGTCAGAAATGACTTGAACGCACAAAACAACAACAGAAAATAAAACAATACAGTTCTGGGCTGCATCAACAGGAGCATAGTGTCCAGATCAAGGGAAGATATAGTGCCAATTCTTGCAACTCTTGCAACAACTCTTGCCAAGAAAACTATGTGATAGGTTCACCTTAGGGTTGCCATAAGTCAGAAATGACTTGAAGGCACACAACAACAGCAACAAATTATTATTATTATTATTAGCCACTGAGAGCATCATGGCACTCTTAGCCGAGGGAGACATGAACCTAAGACTAGGAAAACCTAGCCAAGAAGGACGGTAACGATAGGGGTCTCTTGGGGTCCTGCAATGGGGGAGAAATGAACAACACCAATCTCGTCTCCCTGTTACACAACCCTGTGCAAGGACAATACGCTTCTTGGCATGAGGCATGAGATCAGCCCTCTTGCCGGGGTCCATGGGCCGCAAATGAGTAAATTGATCAAAGGTGCGGCCGGCCGGAGCCGTGATGATAAGCCTGGGTCTTTAAGCTTATCAGGGTTTGGGGAAATGAAGGGGATCTCCTTGCAGTCAATGAAGACCTGAAAGGAGATCATGAAGGACTCGGGGGAGATAGGAGAGGAGGGAGGGATGCCTGGAGAAATGGCGAAGTGTATGATCTAATCTCGCCTAAGCAGCAAAACAGGGGCCCAGAATACATCCATGACTCCTGGGAATTGGACAAAGGGAAATAATCAGGGTCCCCCCCTCCAAACACCCCCCACCAACCCCTCTCCAATTTCAAGGGATGTGGAGTCTCTAGACCGATTAGCAGCTGGGCTGAACTGCAAAAGTGCAAAAGGCCCCAGGGTCCAGCCTGCAGGGACAAAGAGACAATTGCTCCGTCAGAGACAATTGTCGGGCAACAAGGACTACTTGCCGGTCTCATGGTGTTGTCCTGGTCCCAACATCATCTCACAGTTTGCAAGCTAGGAATAATAGTCAGCCCTCCGTATCCACAGATCTTTTGTCCACAGATTCAACCATCCATGGCTTGAAAATATGCAAAAAAAAAAAATATACATTTGGCCCTCCGTATCCACAGATTCTTTATCCGTGGATTCAACCCTACATGGTTTGAAAATATTCAAAAGGGATATACTTGGTCCTCCATATCCATGGATTCTTTATCCACAGATTCAACCATCTAAGGTTTGAAAATATGCAAAGGAAATACACAAATACAAAATTAAAGTTGGAGAATCTTAGAGTTGGATGAGGACTCCAGAGCCATCTAACCCAACTCCTTACCAATGTGGGAATATGCAACTCAGTCATTCCTGAAGTTGCCCATTCAAAGTCTGCTTGAAGACTTCCAAAGATGGAGAGCTCCACCACCCACCAAGGCAGGCCATTCCACCATGCCTTGAGATATTTAAAGATGGCCATCACATCACCGCTCCATCTTCTCTTCTCCTTGCTAAACCTACCCAACCAATTCCTACCCAAACCATTCCTCATAAGACTTAGTTCCCAAGTCCTTAACGGTCATTAACAAAATTATGGCAAGATCCTACATTGAAGAGACATCAATGTACCTGGCATCTTTTTGGTGTCTTATGCATGCATACATTTGCTTCTGCAAACAGGTGGACATTTTGGCAATATTCAGTTGAAAGTTACAAAAGCAGAGTTATGCATTTCCATTGCGTTGCATATTGTGCACGTTGCCAAGTTGTTTGACCTTTTGCAATGAGCGCATGTTTGTGCATGGCTGCACATTCATGCACACGGGTTGTACAATGCCATAATTCTGGAACAAGATGTCATAGCACAGCCGAGACATAATTCCATGAGCATAAAATCATGCTACATCTCCTTGATACAGACTCTTGGTATCTTTATGCTCATAGAATTACGTGCCAGTTGTGCAGCCTTGAATTGTGACACTGTGCAGTTAAATGTACATTGTGTGTCAATGTGCAGGTACAGTGCACCTCCATGTGCACACAAGGTGCACATGTCTGCAAGGCACATCTATGTGCATGGATGCGCAGTTACTTGCAGCATGAGCATTCAAACACAAAGTTCCTCCATGCATATTGCACGTCCATGTGCAACAGTACCACTTGTGGAATTCTACTTTTGCAATCTTGAAACAAAGATCACCATTCTTCATTGGACAAACGTTGGTCCTCCAGATGTTTTGGACTTCAGCTCCCAGAATTCCTAACAGTTGGCCAAGCTGGCTGCGGCTTCTGGGAGCTGAAGTCCAAAATACTAGGAGGACCAATGTTTGGGAACCACTGATCTAATCCAACCCCCTGCATCTTTTCCCTTTAAAAGGTGCAGGGGTGTGTCTGAGACCCATTTTAAGGGAGTTTGGCTGCTTCAGGAGGCTTTCCAGGGCAGGACTTAAAGCAAGAGTCCTCTTGCAGAGTCATGAATACGAAACCACCGCAGTCATGCAACCAGATCAACTGCCCCTCAGTCACCATTCACCAGGCAGCAGCTGCTGCAATCAACTGGGCTCTGTTTCCCTGATGGTTGTGAAGGGCAAAACTGACTCTGAACAAATCTTGCCAAGAAAGGACCATAAAATGACTCTATCATGGGCTTCTGGTGCCACAACGAATGACAATTCCCAGAATTCCATAGCCTTGAGCCATGGTGGTTAAAGCGGCATCAAAGTAGATTATTTCTGCAGTGTGACTGCAACTGTAGTCGAATAGATGGAGGGCAGTGGACTCTTCTTCATTGGATGAAGTCAGGAGGTCATCTATCAGGAGCGCTTTCGTTGGGGCTTCCCAGGGTTAGACTAGGTGGCCCTTGGGGTCCCAGATTACGGATTCCATGCATCTTCCTCCCATCCTTCCTCTCCTCTGCCACGCTTTTCTCCCCTTCCCTTTCTCCTCTCTCTTTCTCTTCCTCTCCCCTCCATTTGATGTCGAGGAGAGCTGTCTGCCTGCCACTCGGGCGCATCTCTACCGAGAAGGGATCAGAAGTTTCAACGCGAGCGTTCGGCGCCTCTCCTTTGATCCATGTCCTGAGGCCCTCTTGACGGCATCAGTGGTTGGGCGGATGGGGAGAGAAGGAAGGGAGGAAAAAAACCCACGGAGACAAAACGAGTCAGTCAAAGTGATTCCTGACAACTGTCTCCATGTGATAAGAAAACGCAGTGTGTCTTGGGTGGTTTTTCTTCCCCCTTCCCTAAACCCCCACCAATCCTTTTCTTCCTTTTAAAAAAATATATTAAAATACCTCTCCACCATTGCTATAAGAAGCGGAGACATTTAAACCACTGCTTTCCAACCCCTGCTGCCAAAAAATGAAATAAAATTAAAGATGAGCACGGTGGCGGGCCTGCCTCGAGTCTCTTCCTCTCACCTGCCTCCCTCCTTTCCTTTCCTTCTTTTCTTTTCCTTTCTTTCAAAAAATATATCCCACCGATGCCACCGCTTTCCTCCCTCGTTCCCTTTCTCCCCGCTAATGCGCTGTGTCGGATGCTGCCCGTTAGCCCAGTGCCGGTTTAATTATCTTTCTAAAAAGAGAAAGAAAAAAAAGGGGGGGAATAATAATAATAAATAATAATAATAAAAGACCTGCTGAATTTGCAGGTGGCCAAGATGGTCTTTATGTTATTATCCTCAACCCTATCCACAGGGAAACACCTGCATTGAAAAGGAAGTTTGAGTAAGGAAAGAGGGAACGAGGGAGGAACAAGAAAGAACAAACGAGTGCAAAAGAATGCCCCCGTTTATGTCATCATGCAATGGCCAATCCGTTTCTAGGCCTGTTAATTATTATGAGTCCATTATTCTTTGGACAGGTGGGATGTTTGCCTTCCAGACACACACTCCGATTTTCAGCGTGCGGCCCTTTCGCCAAGCATGGCCATGGCAAATGGGAGAATGCATTTCTCCTTTTTCTCTCCCCACTTTTCTAGGCCTATAAAGAACTCCAAGTGGTGAACTCAAAAAATATGGGCAGCTTGGGGTGCAAATCTGCCTTTCATCCTTGCAAAATTGGTGTTGTGCCATTGGGAGGGATGGTAGGGAGCCAGTGTAGTGCCGTGGTTCAAGCGTTGGACTAGGACTCCGGAGACCAGGGTTCGAATTCTGGCTCAGCCATGGAAACCCATTGGGTGACCTTGGGTGAGTCACACTCTCTCAGCCTCAGAGGGTGGCCATGGCAAATCCCCTCTGAAGAAATGTGGCCAAAAAAACCCGTGAGAGGGTCACTGTAGCATTGCCATAAGTTGAAAATGACTTGAAGGTACACAGAAACATTCGAGAGGTTCAGAAAGGAGGTAGAGACCTCAGCTGGGATTCCCTTTCATGGTTACAGAGTGGGTAACCTAGACTTACTCATCCATAACTGCTTCGTATTCAAACATTCCCTGTATTTTTGCAATCGTGGCACTGTTGCTGTGATCATAGAAATGATGAAATCCTCCTTTTCTGGGCAGCAGCCACTGCAAGCGATGGAGATCTGTTCTCTTATCTATCAGGGTTCAGCATACTGACATTTCCACCATTTGCCACCAGCGATCTGCAGCACAGGAAAGAATGACAAGGATCTTGCTTCTGATCATCCCAGGATGATCACTGGAGGGAAAGGAATAGGAACATCAGTCTGTTGTACCCTGATCAACATGAGAACAGACCTCTGACGTTCACAGCAGCTGCTGCCTGGTAAAGCAGAGGGGCAGCTACTTAAGGTGTATCTACCCTGTAGAAATGATGCAGTTTGACACCATGCAAAGTGTTGTAGCTCCATCCTATGGAATCCCTATGGTTTGTAGTTTTGCAAGATCTTTAGCCTTCTCTGCCAAAGAGTGCTGGGGCCTCCTTAGGATGGATTCATGACAGTTATAGTGTTGTCAAGTACAACAATGGTGCAATGTGGATACACACAAAAGCGTATCCATTTGGGCGAAACTGTATACAAAAATGCACATATTAGGGAACATTACATACAAAAGTGTATCCATTGGGTGAAATTGTATACAAAAATGCACATTATGTGGGGGAATTGGATAAAAATTTACATGTAAAATGTCCTATTTTTAAAAAGTCACAGACTGATGTTGAAATTGGACAGAACAGATTGATGACTAAATGCATTTAAATTTTTAACACAAACCAGATATAGGCAGTTTCTTCTATCTCTGCTTTGTAGTGTCACCTCACAGTCAAAGCTAAAGGGGTATGTGATATTCTGGCTATGGATCCCTGATTGGCTATGTAAATCCCGGATTGGTTACATCAGCGGTTCCCAAACTTTGGTCCTCCGGTTGTTTTGGACTTCAACTCACAGAAGTCCCAGAAGTCCCAGCTAGCTTGGCTAACTCTCAGGAATTCTGGGAGCCAAAGTCCAACACATCTGGAGAACCAAAGTTTGGGAATCACTGGCTTACATGGATCCTTAATTGACCATGACAGTACCTGACTGGCTAGACTATATGGCCAACAAGAAGAATTCTCTTTTTGCAACAAAAATAGCCAGTGAGAGTTAGAAGTGCAATAGGAGGAAATGATCCTGACTCCTATTGCTTACTCCCCACCAAAAGTAGACCCATTGAATCAATTGGATTTACATGCATAGGTTAGTAGTGGTTGCAAAAATATGGCACTGGGTGGATTTTTTTCCAAGTTTGCAAAACATAACGGGAGAGGAGCAGGGTGAAAAGATCTTGAAATATTGACTTAAAATTCTTGTGTCAGTCCAGACTGGAATAGACGTATTGAATCAATGGGATTTACGCAGGTAAATTTTTCAACCATTGATGGAATGGGTCTACTGTAGTAGAGACAGCCATGGTGTGTGCTTTTTGGAGTGTGCATTTTATTTTCCTGTTTACTTGCTTTAGTGGGGGCACCGAAGATGTTTGCCTGCTCAAATTCAGCTGAGACCTATTGATCTTTTATCCTATCTTGGGGACATTTGCTTATTTGAAGATATACAGCCCTCCCCACCTCCTCAAACTCTGAGAGGCTGAAGCTAGATAAAAGCCATTTCCTAATATCCGGAGGAAATTGGATTCCAAGTACTTGAACATGGAACGAAAAGCAGGCAGAAAGCACGAAAATGGGGAGAGTCGACAGAAGAGAGAATTTCTGGCCATGCCAAAATGGCAGGGACCAAGCCACAAAATGTGGAGTCTCCGGCCATAAGTCACATAAAAATGGTTGAGTTTGGTTAAGCAGGCTAAAGGCCTTCCATTGACCAAGGTTATCCTGTGGGTTTTCATGGCTGAGTGGGAATCAAACCCTGGTCTCTTTGTATCCTAGTCCAACACTCTACAGAATGCTGGCTCTCACTTGCCGAGTGACACACAATTGCATTGAATTGTGCCCTTGTGCAACATTCGTATTTTCAAGCGTAGAGCATAACTGTAGCCACATCTTTGGAACTATTGCACCATGTGTCCCACTGGACATCAGGCCCCCCTGTTGTCTATCAGTGCATCTCACACAGTTCCTCATTGCACAAGACAGGATGGAAGACCCCCAATATGCACAGTTGCAATTCACCAGAAGGGATGTCAATCACATCCATGACCAAGCTTGGTTATCACCTCTGATGCTGGATTTCAGCTGCATACTCCCAAGTGTACTGATAGGAATGTCCAACCATTGGTGCTTGACATTCTGTCCAAAATCCTAGGAATCACTGGATAAGGGGGTCTGTTCTAAGTAGTATTGGTTTTTGTAATTGCAATCCGATCTATGGTGGTCCTACCTGTGATGATGTTTTGTCAATCTGGAATTACTCCCAAAGCAAATATTGTAATACTCATCACTCCTGGAACCACTGCATTATTACTGTGATATCTAGCATCTCTGGAGCCATAGCATTATTATTGTGGTGCCTAGCACCTTTGGAATCATGGCATTATTATTGTAGTGCCTAGTGCGTGTGTTACTGTGGCGTTATTATTGTGGTACCTAGCACCTCTGGAACTGTAGCATTATTAATGTAGTACCTAGCCCCTCTGTAACCCTAACATTATTATTGTTATGCCTAGCACCTCTATGACTATAGCATTATTATTGTGGTACCTAGCACCTTTGGAATCCCAGAATTATTATTGTGGTACCTAGCACCTCTAGGTACACCAATAGATCACAGTATATATCAGTCTGCTTGGAATTGATCACAAAGAACCTATCTCTACTACTGTTGTGGTTATCATCTCAGTTTCTCCAAGAAGATAACAACTCTGATAATAGGGGCTTGGGGTCAATTCTAAACAACACCAATGGTGATAGTGCTCTAGGTTTATCCAGAGAAGAATTGCTCTGAGAAAAATACTTGATTCTGTTGTTGTTGTCAGTGGTGGTGTTATCTCAGTTTCTTCAAGATAACAGCAACAGTGGTGATAAGTGCTCTAGGATCGATTCCAAACACACTGTCACAACGTATGACTATGTTGTTGTTGTTGTCGTCATCAAATACTTGCACACAGAGAGAAAGAAACACCCTTCCCTTCATAGGAATAGATGGTTATTTTATATCAGATTTTCTGAAGTGCAATTCCATTATCTTGGGGGATGTATACCTGGTGGAAGGGGAATGAGATGCCGAAAAAGATGAAAATGGAGACACTAAGGTAAAGTGAAGAGGAGAGGGGAGAATGCATACACACACACTCTCACACACACAAATACACACACACACATATATATCCCTTTCTCAACACACACACACAGCCCTCCCCTTCCCAAACCACACTGCACTTCACTGATAAACAGGAAATATCGGGGAACGGGATTTCCACATTATCTGAGCGCGGCAGAAAATCAAAATTTCAGTCTAAATCCAAAGAGACGAGGCTCTAAGCCTCCTCCAGCTGATACGGCCAGCGAGAGGAGCTCAGGAGGCGAAATGAGTGTTTCTGCATTTTGAGAAAAGGGGGAGGATGGAAAGGAGAGAAGACTATGATACAACTGGACAGGGAATTAAGGGGGGGGCAAAGAAAGGTATTTCTTTAGGAGGGAAAGAAGAGGGACAGGGGCTTTCCATTCCTTTGTTTGGGTCAAGGGGCTTTTTCGGGGGAGGGATGAGGCTCCTTGGATGGTGGCGCACTTAAGGCAAGCCTACATTGGGGGGATCTTCTTGCTATGGCTTTTCCAGGGATGGGCATGTGGGATTTTTTAAACCATGCACTTGGCAAGGGTCGGCGGAGGTTTAATGAGTGATTTCCATGTGCAGCTGAGCACAGTCGCTCAGGTCATAGAATCCTAGAGTTGGAAGAAACCCCCCAAGGGCCATCTAATCCAACCCCATTCTGCCATACAGGAAGACACCATCAAAGCACTCCCAACTGACACCCATCCAGCCTCTGCTTAGAAACCTCCAAAGACGGAGGCTCCACCACATGAAGAATCTTAGACTCCTAGAGTTGGAAGAGACCCTCAAAGACCATCAAATCCAACCCCATTCTGCCATGCAGGAAAACACAATCCAAGCCCTCCCGGTGATAGATGGCCATCCAGCCTCTGCTTAAAAAACTCCAAAGAAGGAGACTCCACTATACTCTAAGGCAATGTCTTCCATGGTCAAACAGTTCTCACCAGCAGGAAGTTCTTCCTAATTTTTGAGGTCCACACTCAAAACCCACAGGAGAGGGACAACCCCAAAAGTGAATAAGTCTCCAGCTTATTCAAGGTGCCCACTTAACCTTGCCTGCAATTGACACTGTCACCATTTCCATTAGTTCTTTGCATGGAGGTGGGCTAAGGAGGTGTTGTGGAGTAGTTAGGGAATTGGGATCCAGATTCAAGTCCCCCCCCCCCCATCCACCCAGTGGATCATGAAGCTCAACAGTTGACCTTGGGCAAGCTCAAGTCTTGTTTCCTCTCTCATCTTGACCTGCCTTGCCCTTCCCTTCTTCCCATCCTCTTACCCTTGCCTCCTGCCCTTTGGTTTACCTTCCCTGGCTGTGTGCGTCACTCACAATCCCAAGGTACAAGATCCCTGTTGTCAAAGAGCCAGTGAGGAAACACCGCCAGTCTGGGAAATGGGGTTGAGAGGGCAGGAGGTGGAAGGTCGCCGACCGGCAAGTGTTTCCGTTTAGTTCCAGATGCCAACCTGACAGGTGTGCGCCTCTTGATTGATACAGCAATGTTGCTTCCGAGAGAGAGACCAGTGGAATATTATGAGAAGACTCAGCGCTACAGATATGGGATGCAATTCTATAGTATGGCACTTAACTTTACACATTCTCAGCTACCAAAACAGAGGCATGACCAAACAAAGGAAAGATGCTACCAGAGTACCAGCAAGAGTTCTGGGTGCTACCAATGTACATTGACACTCCCTGGTGGATGTCCCATTGCACATCAGGGCCTACTGATGTGCGTCGACATTCCCTGACCATTGTCCAGATGGCATCGGAAGTGCTCAGTGTGCATTGGCACTGACTGGGCATCAATCCTGATATGCATGGGCACTGGTTGACATCAGTCCCAATGCGCCTTGGCGCCCATTGAACATTGGACCAAATACACACAATCACAATGTGCTACAGCCATTCACTGGCTACCCTATGTACTAAAGTGATGGCCGCCCCTTGGTGGATACAGAGATTGTGGATAAAGAATTCAATTCTGATCCCTCCAGATGTAAATGCATTTCCATAGACATATGTCCCCTATTGAATCCCTGATACAGACATTCCAGTTATATCCAGTGGCTTTCATATCCATTGAATGGGTCTTAGTGTGAACTTTAATGGTGCTATCCATGCTTCTTCAACCCTGTCCTTGAAATACCTGGCAATACCAAAAGTTGAACCTGGGATTTTCTACATAGAAATACAGCAAGCTGCCTTGAACCAAGCCAAGCTGTTGGTCCATCTGGAGTCCGGTATGGTCAACTCTGAATGGCAGTAGTGGCTGTCGAGACAGAATTCTTGCCCAACCCAAAGTGGAAGAATGAACTTGGGACTTTCTGTGTAGAAACATAAGACGAGGCCATTAAAGTCAGTTGAGGTCCATCAAGCTCAGTATTGCTAGGTCAATGTCCCATGATCATGTGCTAGTCTATCTAGAAAAGCGATGGCTACATCCCATTGCAACTTGCTATGTTTTGTCACTGAGAGCCCCTGTGATGTGGCAGGGTGAGCTTTGGACTTTGGCTTCAAAAGAACAGGGTTCAAATCCCTGCCCAGCCCTGGATTTGGCTTCAAAAGAACAGGGTTCAAATCCCTGCCCAGCCCTGGAAACCCACTTGGACGACCTTGGGCAAGTCACTCAGCTTCAGATGAAGGCAATATTGGCAAGCCTCCTCTGAAGAAATCTGAAGAGCCATCTTGATGTTGTGGTCAGAGTTTTGGAGTAGGAATCTGGGAAACCAGAATTCGAATCTTGGATGGAAGACCGCCAACGCATACCAGACGCTGTATGCTCAATTTCAGAGGAAGGAACTCGCCAAACCACCTCTGATGATTCCTTGACTTTAAAAAACCCTATGAAAGTCACAGGGTTGCCATAAATTGAAAGGCATCTTGAAAGCACAGTTTGAGGAGATACTAGAGCTCTCTGGCTAAGAATCCCAAACACTGCCATGGAACTAGAAATCCCAGGACTTGAAGGCACATACCCACATACATCCAATGTGCAGAATTTGAATGGTTCATCACCTTGGACAACTGTTTAAGGTCATGGATTTGCCATCCCACACACCTAGGAGACCCTGGGACTCCATTGGGACCTCATGAAACCATCCATCCACCCATCCATCACTTTATCTACAGCCAGCCTTTCTCTTCAAAAGTGAGACACAAAACAACTTGAATTTTATTTACAATGATACCCATCAGCCCATCCATAGCTAGGAAGGGAGGGTCAGCATCTACGTTTCTCCTGCCGATGGCGACAGATTGCATTGGGTGGCTGGGGGAGCATTTAATACATTCTGCATCTATTTTGAAAGGCGCAAATAAGAAAAAAAAATTAAGCTCTCTCTCTTTTTTTGAAAGCATCCCCGGCTGTATCCGTTGTTAATTCCAAATATTGTCAATTTTGCTGATAGCATCTTCTGCCGCTCTCCGGCTTCTGCCTCTTGAGTTCGCCTGCGCCGAGAAAGAAGGAATTTATATACAAAAAAAAAAAAGTTGTGCATTGTTATCATGCACAATCTCTCCCGAGGAAACTGAGTTTATTGGGTGTGTTTTTTCTTTTAAAAGGTCTCTTGTTTGTGCATGAAACCGTCGTCTTTCTATCTCTCGCCGTCTCCCCCTGCCAGCGCCTGTTTTAAATGTGAAGGAGCCACAGGCAAATTTTTGCTAATTTTGTGTGTGTGAGCGAGTTTAGTATGCGCGCCTCTATGTGTACGCTTTTTATCATCCTGGTGATGCGCCGGCAGCTTTATCCACCGATAAGTGGATTAGTTGTTGAGCTAAACAAAAAAGGTGTTTGACAACTAGGAAAGCTCCAAAGAACATATTTTTTGTTTCCCAAAGAATGGAGCCGTGTTTTGTGTTTGTGAGTTTTTTTGCTCGCTTTCTTTCCTCCTTGCACTTCACAGAGAGGGAACAGTTTGTCGCAAATAACCGGGAGTCAAAAGGAAAGAAGTGGCAATAAATTTCCAGTCTGATTCCTTGCTGTTTTTCCAGGCTGTTCAGTAATTCTTAAAATAAAAAACATACCGTAGTATCGTGCCAGCTTGAGTTGGGTTGTGACATGTAGTCTAGCAGATCCAGAGCTGTTGGGGTTCAAATTCCAGGACATTTTGATGACGGGGACTATAATGTCATTTGCCAACTCCTTCGGACTCTCCTGTCCTCTCATCTACACTGTAGTAATGATGCAATTCGACACCATTTGAACTGCCATGGCTCCATTCTATGGAATCCTGGGATTTGTAGTTTGGTGGAGTACTAGCACTCTTTGGCAGAGAAGGCTCAAAGCTACAAAGCCCAGAATTGCATAGGATGGAGCAACAGCACTTAAAGCAGTGTCAAACTGCATTATTTCTGCAATGTAGACGCAACCTACGATTCCGCTTCAATTATCATGGCAACCTCCTATGGAATTTGCACACTTGAAGCTTGTGCACCAACTGCATCTGTTCTTGGAGAAGTCAGATCTGTCCATAGTAATACATGCCTTGGTTGCATCCCATTTGGAGTACTAAGAGCAAGCATGGCATAGTGGTTTGAGCGTGGGGCTATGATTGTGGAAACCAGAGTTCGATTCCCAGCTCAGCCTTGGAATCCACTGGGTGACCTTGGGCAAGTCACATCCTCTCAACAACAACAAAAATCTTCCGATATGAGCCTGCCAGAACTTTAAGGCGTCCATGAAAGGCCCTTTCTGCTGTCCCATCGCATTCGCAGGTACATTTTGTGGGAATGCAGGAGAAGGCCTTCTTGGTGGTTGCTCTTTGGAACTCCTTCTCTAGGGAAGCTAGGATGACTCCTCCTTCATTGTCCTTCGGGCAGAATTTTAAGATCTTTCTTTTCCAACAAGCCTTTGGAACCTGATTTTAACTAAGAAAGGGCTTTCTGGGGTTCAGTATTCTTTTTTAATCTTTCTGAGTAAGATTTGAAATGGTTTTAATTTTGCTGTGATTTAATGGAACCACAGCAGTTAAAGTAGAATCATAGTGCTATACTGCAGTGATGCCCAAGCTTTAGTCCTCTGTGCATTTTGGACTTCAGCTCCCAGAAGCCCCAGCCAACTTAACTAACATTCAGGAATTCTGGGAGATGAAGTCCAAAACATCTGGGATACCAAAGTTTGGGAACCACTGCGCTATAGTTATGTAGTGTGGAAGGGGCAAAGGTCAAGACCTGATTGCGGTTGCATCTGGAAACCAGGAGGGGGCTGTAGACTAAAAAAAGTCTAGCCAAAAAAGACAGACAGACAGAGAGAGAGAGAAGGTTTAAGATGGGAAATGGTGTTGTTTTTCATGAGGAAAACAACACAAACTGAAGGAGTTCTTTCCCATTTTGTTGGGGGATGAATTAGTGTCCCACTTGGGAAACACATGATGCAGTCTCCCAGGGGTAGTCCAAGCTTCCTAGGATAACACTCAACTGCCTTTCCTACTCTTCTGGCCAATGGTGTGGTCTCCCCCTAAGGTTAGGGGCACAGGACACCCTCGAAAGTGAAAAATCCACACATAAAAACCTTTTTTTTTTACCCAAGAGAGCCCTCTCTAGGAATCTCTAGGCCTTCCAGAACAACTCTATGGCCAACAACCAGCAGACATTGACCATAGAATTGCACTGGAGGATCTACAAATGTCCAGAAAGGTCTTTTCTCTAGGAATCTCTAGGTTCTCCAAAGCAACCCTATGGCCAACATCCAGTGGACGATGACCACAGAATTGCACTGGAGGACCTACAAATGCCAAGAAAGGTCTTTTCTCTAGGAATCTCTAGGTTCTCCAGTGTGACTGGAGAATCCATGGATAAAGAATCCATGGATATAGAGGGCTGACTATATAACAGCAGCCCCTTACTGGATATGTACACTATGGAATTGGCCAATTCTATTTCCTGCAGATCTAAGTCCATTTATGAATTCATAAATTCCCCAATAGGATTCCACAAAAACAGTCACAGGTTCTTTATCCATGGATTCAACCATTCACAGCTTGCAAATATTCAATATTGATTTTGCCATTTGATATAAGGGACAGTATTTTACTAGGCCATTGTATCTCACGGGACTTGAGCATCCACAGATTTTGGTATCCACGGGGATCCAGGGATCAAATCCCAATGGATATGGTGGGCTGAACATAGTTGGTTTCTTTAAGGGGCCTTCAAACAAAGTGTTGCTCCAATGGCCTTCGGAGCCGAGACAGCTAGCGGAAAGTGGGAGGAGGGGATGAGAGAGACCCCATAAATAAATAAATAAAAATGAAATAAAACAACCCACCATGTAAAAGGTCCCCAGCTGGCCGTTTCAAGGCATCTGCACGCAGCCCGAAGGCTCCAGCTGAGAGCTATTTCACTATTTATCTACATGTAATTATTGCTATGAGGTGCAGACATTAACACTGTCAAGAGCAATTTAGCCTGACATTTTTCACTTGCTCTATACTCCAGTGATTTTCCCTCCCTGCTCCTCATTTCTCTCTCTCTCTCTCTCTCTCTCTCTCTCTCTCTCTCTTGCACACAAACACACAAAAAGTGTGGTGCACAATTCTGTGCAAGGCCCGGATCTGTCCTTTCTTGCCCTTCTTCGCAATTCATTAAACTTTGTGATTTAATTCTCTCTGAGAGGGAATGAGAGAAAAGAGGGGGAGAGTTTGGGAGGGTGCTAAAAAGAGGCATTTCCCCCGTTTCCCGAAATCCTCTGCCCTCTTTTCTCTCCTTGCCATCTCTTTTGTCCCCCCGCCATGATGCTACGGCAACTGAAGCATTTCCACTCGACACAAACTGAATTTATCGGTCGCTGCATTTTCAATTGGAATGCAATCTCGGGCATTAACCTTTGCTCGCCGGGCCGCCTCGAAAACACAACCCGCCATTTATGAGACGTGGGTTTTAAAAAGTTGCATTTCGGCGCAAGAAGCCGGGCTGAAAATTCGCACACTTCAACCTTGTGTTTAAACCTTGTGCCTCATCTCACCTTCCATGGCAATCTACCTCTCTGTCTCCCATAAACTCCACCGATCGGTGACACTTCACATTAAAAAACCCAGCCTGTGCTTGACTCTTGATTTAATGAGACAGTTATTGTATGTTCCCTTAATAAATATCAATTGCCCCATTTGGGGAGCCTCAGTGGCCATGTGACAGCGAAACAGAGCGTGACAGGCGCGTCCATGCACCGCCAATATGGTGCATGTAATCCATCGTTACGTGGATGATATGTCTACTGCGAGCAGAATCCGTATGGGGTTCCTTTTTATTGTTGTTTCCCACCTCGATCCATGGGGAGAGGCAAATAAGAAATTGTTGTTGTTGTTGTTGTTGTTGTTGTATACATTTGCTGCAGTTAGGACCCCTGTGAAAGTGGGAAAATGCAAATAAAAAAACACCTTTTTTAACCTGAGAGAACACCTCTCTAGGAATCTCTAGGTCTTCCAGCACAACTCTGTGGCCTACATCTAGCAGAGGTTGACCATAGAATTAACTGGAGGACCTGAAAATGCCTAGAGAAGTGCTTTCACTAGGAACCTCTAGGTCTTCCAGTGTGACTCTATGGCCAACTTCTGAATATTAGAATATTAAACTTAGAAATTAGAATTGGGATTAGAAAATTAGAATTTTCTCCATCATGTTCAACATTGTCCTTCTCAGCACTTTATCTCCTCAACAACTTCACAGTTCGGTGCAGGTTGGAACCTGGCTTTCCCAAGCCATCAGCTCAAGGGGCCACTCTTTGACTCAGGTGGACTACAGTCCCCATCACCCCCAGACAGCATGTCCTTGGCCAGTTTGGGAAATGTTGCCCTAGATCAGAACAGAGGGAGCTCTGAGCCCTTCATGTGGTACTGGATTATGAGCTCCATCTCACTGTGAGGTATAATGGAAGTTGTAGTCTGTCAACATCTGGAGAGCCAAAGTCTGTGCAGTGGAGCAATTTGGTGCAAGGCCAAGATGGCAGCTTTCAAGGAACCAAACTGAGTTTCATGACTGAGCATAGGATCATAAAATCATAAGAGTTGGAAGAGACCACAAGAGCCATCCAGTCCAAGTCCCTTCTGCCATGCAGGAAGACACAATCCAAGCACTCCCTATGACAGATGGCCATCCAGCCTCTACTTAAAAACAGCCTCCAAAGAAGGTGGCTCCACCACCCTCCAAGGCAGCATCTTCCACCATCAAACAACTCTCTTACCATCATGAAGTTCTTCCTAATGTTGAGGTGGAATCTCTTTTCCTGTAGCTTGAATCCATTGCTCCAGGTCCTATTCTCTGAAGCAGCAGAAAACAAGCTTGCTTCATCTATCATGTCACCCCATCACCTTTTCTTCTCCAGCCTAAACATATGCAGCTCACTAATCTGCTTCTCATAGGGCTTGGTAGTTTCCGCCATCTTTCACCATCTTGGTTGCCCTCCTCTGGACACAGTTCCAGATTGTCCACAACTTTTTGGTGACCAGACCTGGACACAGGATTCCAGGTGGCTATCCATCATCTTTGGTATCAGAGACTGGGTGCCTTTGCATATCAGCTTTGGAGAGCATGCGATGGAGAGTACAGTGGTCTTCACAGCCTTGGGATTTGTAGTTTGTGGTGGCACCAGAGCGCTCTGATAGAGAGGGCTAAATAGCTAACAAAATGACAAATCCCTGGATTCCATACCTTTGAGCATGGCAGTTAAAGTGGCATCAAACTGCATGAATTCTGCAGTGCAGATGCATCCCAAAACTAAATACTCAGCTGCAATTTTAAGATACTGCACTGCAAGAAATTTTGGGATTTAATCAAGTGGAGGGCATAATTCTGACTGGGGAGAGGCTAAGCTGACTGGGGAGATCTTGGTCAAGAAGTTACTTTCAAAACAGTACTCAAAATAACAATAGCCGGTTATTATTTTTTTAAACACTGCAATGAGCAACTGGACCAAGTCACTTAAAAATAAACTTTTTGAAGCTGGGTGCATGGCAGGGGGTTGAGATAGATGACCTTTCTGTTCCATTCCAGCTTGGTGAGTTTATGATTCTAAATGGTCCCAGAATGTATTATAGAATGATTGGGTCCTGTTTCACACATTCAGTTCAAAATTGCAAAATTCTGGACATTTGCAACAAAATGCGAATTGAGCAAATGCTCCCCTTATGCCAAGAAAGGTTGTGCATGGCACCAATGGATGTTCCTCCCCACCTAGATATTTCAATCACCCCCTTTATCCAAAAAAGGTGGTCTGTGATTCCAATGGGCACAACCATAGCCACTAGACCGCACTTCTGCCCCATACAACGGTCCTGCTAACCCAAGTGTGTTCCCCATGGACTCGTCTCCTGCCATAAGAGTAGCCATTATGCCACATTAACCCGCACTACAAAGTGCCTGAGTGTATTTATTTTTTTACACTCCGGCGTGCCTCCGAACTTTCCCCGGAAGGAACTGTCACCGCCTGGCGAGGCCTTAACGTATTGTGAGTCCTGGCAGCTTGTTTTCCACGGGTGTTAATCAGCCGTCCCTGTCCCTTCCTTGTCACTGCCCAATCGCTGCCACCACCAATCTATATCCTAATCGCCATCAATTAATGAGGAACACTTGATCCCATTGCCCACAAGCCATAGTTATCCAAAGGAAACAAGAAGCGGGGTGGGTTGGAAACCTGCCTCTCACCCTCTTTTCACCTGGTGCACCCAATTAAGCATTTGACACCCAAACCCGTTGATAAATTGTTCCTGTCATCTGCTTTCTGTCTTTTCATTAAAGGGGAAGATGGAGGACCGGAGGGAGGCGGGTGCGGATTCGGGCGGAGGTAGTGTTCGGGAAGATGTGATCTCCCCTGCTTAGCAGAGCCGGAGCCGTTAATTACAAAACGGCCATTTGCAGCATGAAGGAAGCCTTAATTAAATTTATGCAATCATTATCTTTAAATAGTCATATCTTTGGGATCGCCAGCCCGTCCCTCGCCTCCCTTCGCCTCTGCTAAGTAGCTCTAATCCTCCTTCGCCCCAGACTTTTTATCGCCCCATCAGATGCGGCTCTTTGGGGGATGTCAAGTTTCGGGTGTGGAAAAGGGGACTCCAACTTTGGACTCCAGGATGTGGGGATGTTGGGTGCCGCAAGACAGAGATATTGAAATATATTCTCCTAAAACTGGACTATTAATCACCTCTAGAGTAGACACAGGGTGCATCTACACTGTAGAAATAATGCACTATGGCACCACTTTAAGTGCTGTCTCTCCATCATATGGAAACCTGGGATCTCTAGTATTTACATGGTCTTGAGACTTCTCTGCAAAGACTGTTGTTGCCTCTGTTGTTGTTGTTGTATGCTTTCAAGTCATTTCCCATTTATGATGACCCTGCAATGAACCTATCCTGGGGTTTTCATGGCAAGATTTGTTCAGAGTGAGGTTACCTTTGCCTTCCTCTGAGGCTGAGAGAGTGTGACTTGCCAAGTCCACCCAGTGGGTTTCATGACCAAGCAAGGAATTGAACCCCGGAGTCCAGAGTTATAGTCCAATGCTCAAACCACATGCCATGCTGGTTCTCAAAGCAATAAATCCCAGAATTCTGTAGGACAAACCCTAAGTAGTGTCAAACTGCATTATTTCTACAGTGTAGCTGCATCCTTAGAGAGACAGTGTGGTGCAGTGGTTTGGGTGTTGGACTAGGACTCTGGAGACCTGGGTTTGAATCCCTGTTTGGATTTCCTGCATGGCAGAATTGGGTTGGGCTGGATGACCTCTAGGGTCTCTTCCAACTCTAGGATTCTGTGATTCTAGGAACAAGGTTCTTTTTCCTTTGCTTGAGTTTGCACAGCTTGGCTCAGCCAGAGATATGGCTCAGAAATTTAAGGCCAGGATTGGGGACTTTGTGGCCCACCTCAATTGGCCCACAGTCTTCTTCTGCAGACACCATCTCTTTTCTTTCTAGCACTGTCAATAGAAATCCTGGGCATCATATACCACCATATCACCCTGAACTCAATGAATTTTGACTGATTTCAGAAGCTAAGCAGGGCTGAGCCTGGTTAGTACCTGGATGGGAAATGACCAGAGAAGACCATGGATCTCCAGAGAACTGCAGAGACCATGAATCTCTCTGGAGATCCATGGATCTCAGCTACAAAAATTATCCAACACAGAGAGTGACTACTTGGCTGGATATATTAAAGATCTGACTGAAGAGAATCCCTGATCCAATAATTGAAATCTCTAGCTAAGATTGATCCTCTTAAGCCAGAGGTTCCCAAACATTTGTCCTCCAGGTGTTTTGGACTTCAGATCCCAGAATTCCTGACTGTTGGTTAATCTGGCTGGGGCTTCTGGGAGCTGGAGGAGAAAAGTTTGGGACCTACAGCCTTAAACCCTAGAGAGTCCTGTAGGGGACTTTCCTTCCAATGTTGATTTCGACCTTAGACAGTTCCTTTAAAGTTTGGTCCAAAACCCAGAGACATTCCCTAATTACACTGACTTGGAAGCCACCAACCATCACTGTTGGCAGTCTCTCATCCAAGTACTAACCAGGGCTGACTCTGCTTAACTTCCAAGATCAGATGAGATCTGGTACCTTTAGGGCAATGATTCCCAAACTTTGCTCCTCGAGATGTTTTGGACTTCATTTCCCAGGATTCCTGATAGTTAGTCAAGCTGGCTGGGGCTTCTGGAAGTTGAAGTCCAAAATACCTGGAAGATCAAAGTTTGGGAACCACTGCTTTAGGGCATTTGTGATAAGAATGTGTCCAAAAATATTCTAGATTTCGGCATGTTCTGGATGAAGAAACCTGGGTTCTTTCTGTGCTAGCAAGATCTCTCTTGTGTTGCATTTGGCCAATGCAGATGGAGATGTTTCTGTACATTTTTTTTAAATTAGATTTGTTAGTTTTTCCCAAGGTTCATGTTTGGAAAGAAAAGAATTTTAAGTATTTGGAGGGAGGGAGAAAAAATACTGGATGCAAAAGAAAGCTTCCAGATTTCTCCATTCTTGGAAAAAGCTGCTACAAGTAAACTGGGAATATTGAAAGGCCCCCAACTTGCAGATTGGGAGCTCTTCCAAGGATCTTCTAAAACCTTTCTACTTCTCAATGATTCCTTATTCCTTCAAAGTTATAATGCAACAGCAGCTGTCCATGGTGCTGATTTAAGCACTGGGCTCATCCCTATGATGAGCATCTCCTTGCAACTTAACTGATTTTTTGCAAAATATAAACTAGCACAGTCAATTGCATCTCAATAACTTGGATATATGATACCAATTTCTTTTTTTAATGGGGGTGTGACTCACCTAAGATCTCCCAGTTGGCTTCCATTTTGGCTTTCTCTAGAAGCCAAAATGATTAAACTGAGGTTATCATACTCTGGGTATATCATGAGAAAGCAGGACTCCATCCATCCTTTGTTGTTGTTGGGTGCCTTCGAGACATTTCCAACTTATGGTAACCATAAAGCAAACCTACCATAGGTTTTTCTTGGCAAGATTTGTTCAGAGGAGGCTTGCCATGGCCTCCCTCTGAGGCTGAGAGAGAGTGACTTGCCCAAGGTCACCCAGTGGGTATCATGGCCGAGCAGGGAATCAAACCCTGAACTCCAAAGTCATTGTCCAGTGCTCAAACCTCTATGCAACACTGACCCTCACCAAAGTGGGACCCACATGCTAAGGGGCATGTCAAAAGCCAGAACCATCCATGCATTCCTCAAAGCAGTGCAAAGGATCTTTACAAGCCCATTGCAGCTGGAAAGGGCAGAGAGAGAACGTACAGATATATTTTTTAAAAAATGCATCCCACAATAGGCAGATAGCAAAGCTGGCAGTGTGGAATCGCATCAAAAATGTTCTCCTTTTCCTTCGCCCACTTGCCAAATGGAGTTCTTATGGGTTTGATTTGGAGCCACACTCATTGGCACGGCATTTGGTGAACTTTATCGAGCTTATTTCATCTCCCCAAGACCTTTCAATGTGGCTTGGGGGGGTTATTTTATTTTATTTCCCCCTCCTTCTCCCAATAGAGAGGGCCCCACAGGCATTGGCTTGACTTAATGGGTGTATCTTACACCGTCCTTAAGCTGGACTTTTAACTGATTGCTAGGCCCACTTGATCAGAGGTGGGCCGAGGGAGGAGGGAAGGAGACAGAAAGACAGAGACAGAGAGTTTTCTAGCAGATATGCAAGACTATCAGGGAGCCAAGCAGCTTCGCCCGAGGCTGGGATATGCCACTCGGCAGACGTTCTTTGTAGTACAGGCCTCTTTCACATTTAGAGATACTCTTTCCCGTTGCCATCCCAGGAAAAAGGCGAAGAAAAGAAGCCGAGTGGGGAAGGAGGGAGGAATACGCAGAGAGGCTCAAAGGATCTCTACAAAATCTTGTTTGGAAGCAATGAACCAGCACCCTGACTCCATTACCAGTGTCCGCAGGGGGTTGCGATAGGGAGGGAAAAGAGGGGGGAAACGGCTTAGCCAAGGAATAAAGGAAAGGGGGGCAGTGGAGGAGAAGAGAATGGGGTGCGTTTCGGTTGGCCTTTGTTGATTTGTGCTGGAACGGGGCTGGAGAAGAAGAGAAGGAGGGAACAAGGAGGGTGTTTGGTGCTGGAAATGGGGGGCTGCATTGTCTAAACACTTTGAGATGTCAGCTTCATGTGTGGAATTGTTAAATTGTGGAGTTGGAAGGGACCCCAAGGGCCATCTGGTTCAACCCCCTGCCATGCAAGAATACTCAACTGAAACACTCCTGGAAAATGGCCATCCAACCACTGTTGAAAGACCTCCAAGGATCTCCAAGTCCACCGTCTTCTGAGGCAGTCCATTACACCCTTGGACAACTCTTTGAGTAACAATGTTCTTCCTAACATTTAGGTGGAATCTCCTTTCTTGTCATTCAAATCCACTGGTTCTTGTTCTAGTTTCTGGAGCAGCAGAAAATAAGCTCGCTCTGTCTTCTACATAAGATTGCCTTCAGGTATTTCAAAATACTGTCACCTCTCAGTCTTCTCTTCTGCAAGAGAAACACACCCAGATCCCACAGTCATTCCCCATAAGGCTTGGTTTCCAGACCTTTGATAGGGAGAGTAGTTACAAATTCCCAGCATGCAAAAGTTTCCAAAAGTAATTAAACTATTTAAAAAATTAAAATCATAATAATTAAACCAGAAACTGAAGAGATGTCAAGTAAAAATCCAAGACATTATACACAGTCCATGTCCCTCTAAAAAATCAGTTCTCCAAGACCTGGTGGAATAAGAGTGTCTTCACCAGAAATGGAAAGATAGTAAGGAGGATGCCAGTCTAACCTTGGTAGGAAAGAAGTTCCAGATCCTGGGACAGCCACCAAGAAGGTCCTGTTCAACCTGTGAGGTGGTGGGACACAGAGAAAGGTCTCCATAGAAGATCTGAAGACACAGGTAAGGGTGGAACAAGCTGGTGTCTTTGGAAAAGGAGTTCCAAAGAACCTGAGAGCAGCCACCGAGAAGACCCCATCTCCCATGTTCGCACAAGATGTCCCTGTGATGTGATGGGACAGAGAAAAGGGCCTTCTCAGAAGAGAGATGGGCAGGTTCATTTAGGGAAGAATATAGTCTTTGCCTGTCTCTGGAAGGGCACAATTGAAGATGTTACTCTAGCATCTCTAGGAAAGGACTTCCAGAGCCTGGGAGCAACCACAGAGAAGACCCCATCTCCTATATCCCCACCAGATATACCTATGGGACAGAGAGAAGGGGTCTTCTCGGTGGCTGCTCCCAGGTTCTGGAACTCCTTTTCCACAGAAGATCTGAAGACATGAGTAAGGATAAGAAAGAGTGGAACAATCTAGTCTCTCTGGGAAGGGAGTTCCTGAACCTGGGAACAGCCACCAAGAAGGCACCATCTCCTATGTTCCCAGCAGATGTACCTGTGAGGGTGGAGGGACAGAAAGAAGGACCTCCACAGAAGGCCTGAAGACACAGGCAGGGATAGGAAGGAATGGAACAATCTAGCCTCTCTAGGAAGGGAGTTCCTAAACCTGGGAGCAGTCATCAAGAGGGCCCCATCTCCCATGTTCCCACCAGATGTGCTTGTGAAGGTGTTGGGACAGAGAGAAGGTGTTTATATGGGATAGTATGGTCCTTCAAAAAAACATGCTGTCTGGTGGATTCTGGCAGTTTTAGTCCAAATAAAAGGAACTCTCCTGAATTCTGCTCTCTCTCCTCTCCACAGTGTTCCTAGTTTCTACAAAATGAGCTATACCTTTCCCTTCATTGGTTTTTCTATCATCCCCAAGTTGAGGAAATGAAGGAAGAAGAAGGAGGGGAAAGCTCTTTCTCTAATGTATATTTTTTAAAAGTCACCCTTACCCATCCCTATTGTCAGTGTGTGGGAATAATAAATTTTTATTTAAAAAACCACTCTATTCTATGATTATGTAGAAGGTATTAACACAACGGAAGGAAGGGGGAGAAGGGAGTTTACTTTGTAGCTGAGCGAGGGATAAATTGGGGTTTAAGGATCTCAGCGCCGAGATTGGAAATATTAAGTGAGGTACGGAGGAATCGTTCCTTGAATACTCTCCGGGGATTAGGGAATGTAGTGCCGGGCGGAAGAGAAGAATCCTCTTTAATGACACCGAGATCCGTTCCTCATCAAGAGATTCCACTGAGGGGGAGAGGGAGAGTTTGGGAGAATAAGAAATGCCTTGGTGCTGAGGACTTTCTTCTCCACCTCCCAACACTGCCTTTTCCAATCTAATTCCAGACAAGCTTTGCAAATATTGAAAATGTGTGGGTGAGAGCATGCAAATGGAGAGTTTGGGCCTGCTGTTAAGAAGACGGATCTTCCTCTTGGCTTCAGGGTGGAACGTGGCTTCTCTTCCAGGCTTTCTGGGCCTTATCCCAGGAGGATGGAATCACAGAGGTAGAAGGGACCCCAAGGGCCATCTAATCCAACCCCCTGGAGGACAGGAAGGTAGAATAAAAACACTCCTAAGAAAGGCCCATCCAACCTCTTGTTTCAAGACCTCCAAAGATGGAGAGTCCACCACAATCTGAGGCAGAGCATTCCACTGCAAAACAGCTCTTACCAAACTCTTCCTCACATTTAGGTGAACTAGTCATGTTACTTAAGGGAGCCCATATATTCAGAGGTACTACATCCCTGAGAACCTGTTTGTGAGAGAATACCAAGGAGGACCTAATACCCTGAAGGCACTATCAGATCCAGTCTGATCTTGGAAGCAAAACAAGGTCAGGCCAACAACTATGCTGGCTAGGATCGATGGGAGTTGCAGTTAGACACTGCCTTGGGACCAAAGGGATGGCTGGCAGATGGGTTGTGAGATCAGGTTGCTGACCTTCATCTTACTCTGTGGGTAGAACAATGTCTACCCAGAACAATGTCCTTTTCCAGTATACTCCCTTCCATTGTAGAAAGTTGGAGACTTCTAAATACATTCATTATTATCTCCATCTCTCTACTTCTGTCCTGGTAGAACCTCCCCTGGTTGGGGTGGACAGCACAGTTTTAGATGGGCATCTGAAGTTCCTATGGGAGCCAGTATGGTGTATGAGCAAAACTGCCCCTCTAGGGTCTGATAAATGGAAGGTTAATGGGTGACATGATAGCCATGTATAAATATTTGAAGGGATGTCATATTGAGGATGGAGAACGCTTGTTTTCTGCTTCTCCAGAGAATAGGACCTGGTACAATGGATGCAAACTACGGGAAAAGAGATTACAGCTCAACATTAAGGAGAACCTCCTGACAGTAAGAGTCATTTGACAGTTGAATAGATTGCTATGGAGGATGATGGGCTCACGATTTTTAAAAAGAGGTTGGATGGACATCTTTCAGGGGTGTTTTAGTTGTGTATTTGTGCATGGCAGGGGTTGGACTGGATTGCCCTTGGAGCTTCTTCCATCTCTAAAGATTCTGTAATTCTATGAACAGGATCCAGGCCATTGTCTGCTTCCGATCTGACTCTTTCCCCCAACCTCCACCTGCTCAGAAGTTGCAATGGGTCGTCTGTGCCCCAATGTGGCCCCCACTCAACCAACCTCCAGACCTAAAAATAAAGCTATTGATGGCCGAGATTGGTTCTCCTAATTGGGCTCGGCGTTCCAAAGCCGTCTCCGTTTATCGTAAAGGGTGCACATTTCCCGGCTTGAGTTTCCACGGACATCGGCCCTGAGGGCAGGCTCAGAAACGGAGAGAATTAATTACATTTTTTTCAAAAAAAGAGAGAGAGAGAGAAGGAAAAACTCCCCTTCTTTTTAAGTATGAGAAAGAGAGGGATGAAATCCCAGAGGGGGAAATGTGATGGTGTGTGTCTGTCGAAGTGGAGGATCCGTAGGGAGAAATAAGGGAGACGAGTCAACTCTCTCCTTCTTCTTCTTCTCATTTAAGGCAATCATAGCAAAAGTCAAGCCTGTGGATAATTTTATTTGGTTCCACAGAGAGAGACAGAAAGAGAGAGAGAGAGAGCGGCTGCTTCCACACTGCAGAATTAATTCTGTTTGACATCACTTTAACTGCCACGGCTCCATGCCATGGAATACTTGGGATTTGTAGTTTTGTGATCTATATTGTGTTCTCTGTTAGAATGCCCTGGTACCACAGCAAACTACGATTCCCAGAATTCAGTGCACTGCATGGTGGTGTGCACATGATAGTCTAGTGCATAAAGTGCAATGACTGGCAGCGTGCAAAATGTATGATGGCTAGTGCCATGAAAAAAGTGCACTGGCTGGTGGTGTGCACAAAGAGGAAGTGATAGTCAAGTGCAAAAAGTGAAATAGCTGGTGGTGTGCAAAAATGTGATGGCTAGTGCCATAGAAAAAGCACACCAGCACTTTGTGGTGTGCACAAAAAGCCAAGTGCTAAGGTAGTGCAAAAGTGTAATGGCTCATGCCATGCAAAAAGTGCATCAGCTGGTGGCATGAACAAATAATAATAATAATATTTTTTTATTTATAGCCCGCCCCTCTGCACAACAATCGGGGCGGGTTACAACATTAAAACAGGCACAGTTAAAAACATCCCCTCATTCCCCCAATCCCACCCTCCCAGCCCCTTAAAACAAGATTAAACTAGAAAAGGATTAAAATGCGATAAGCAATAAAAACCAAACCAAAGAAATCACACGCCGTGGGGACAAATAATAAACTGAAAAACTCATCTCCCTGGGCAGATGTTATTCCGGGAAGGCCTGCCGGAAGAGATCCATCTTCACTGCCTTCTTAAAGGCAGTAAGCGTGGTAATGAGACGGATCTCGTCCAGCAGGCCTTCCCGGAATAACATCTGCCCAGGGAGATGAGTTTTTCAGTTTATTATTTGTCCCCACTGCATGTGATTTCTTTGGTGCTAATCTAGTGCAAATGACTATTGGCATGCAAAATGTGCACTGGCTGGTAGCATGCAAAAAGTGCAAGGGCTAGTCCAGTGCAAAACGCATGATGGCCAGTGATGTACACAAAGTGCGAGTGTGTGCTGTGCCACCTTTGCATCCATTTGGTCATGCCAATTGAACCCAGGCACCCAATGCACCATGAGATGCATAACCAAATGTGCATGCACATCTCTCTGTCCTGTGCACCCATGCGTGCAAATCCCCCTCTGCAACCCCACACTGAATATGGCCATTACACCAGATAAAAATGTCTGACAGTTTCACATAGGGAAACTTCCATGTGTCTAAGACACCAGCAATATCCCAGGACCTTTTCACATGACACAATGAAAGCACTACGATTCCACTTTAACTACCATGGTTCCTTCTTAAGGATTCCTGCGATGGGCAGTTTCAGGACAAATATTCAGGACTCTCAATTGGAGTGCTCCAAGACCTCCCCAAATGAAACAATCCCGGATTGCCCAAGATGCAGCCATAACGGTTGAAGTGGAATCATCGCACTATAAGTGTGTAGTGTAAACAAACCCCTGGACTCTATATACAGAGACCAGACACATGGAAACTGTGCATAGTTGAGCAAAGGCCTCCGCTATGGCTCCAACGCCTCTTTGAACTGCAAATCCCACTCTTCCATTTTGATTGGTGGCCTAAAGGGGGAATTTGGAGAGAGCCATTGATAAGAAGTGACAAAAGGAGGAAGAAAGAAGGAAGGAAGGCTGTCAATCGCCGTGATGGACAGGATGCCAGATTTCCTGTCCGATTAAAAAAATATATACCTATCAGATGCGGGCAAGCTATTGATTTTGTGTTAGGCATGGAGAAGTAATAAATTATAGCCGAGCAAGGTCAAGCGCCTGCGAGGCACGATGGGAAATAATCCGTTCCTCAAGAGTTCAGGACTTTGCAAGCTTTTGTCATTTCTTGCATGCACATAGAACTTGAGAAACTGCAATTGGAGAGAAATAAGAGATTTGGGGGTTGGAGGGTCAGCCTTTGTGCAAAAACCACCATGGGGCTAGCAGAAAGTGGAGTGGCATTGGGGTAGGCCATGGAAGTGTGGTCAGCCCTCCGTCTCCACTGATTTTTTATCCACAGAGTCAACCATCCACAGATACAAAATATTTAATATACATATAAATTCCCAAAAGTAAGCCTTGATTTTGCTATTTCATCCATAGATTTTGGGATCCACATGGGGTCCTAGGACCAAACCCCAACGGATACCGAGGGACCATTGCAGTTAAAGTGGTGTCACACTGCTTTATTTCCTTAGTATGACAGCAGTCTAAGTTAGAAAAAGTAAGAATGATATATAAAGGTATATATATTTTAGTAGGTATAAGTTGAAAATCCTTCCCCTGGCCATGTGTTTAATGTTCTATTTGTTTAGTGAATGTTTTATTGCAAGTCATTTTGTTTGTTATTGACATTGGGTTTTTCTCAAATAGAACAGTTTTTTTTTAAATAATGTTAAAATGGCAATAATAATAATGCTGCCCATTGGCTGGAGGAGGAAGAGTATGTGTCCAGGTGTAGAAATTCATAAAGATGGGTAAAAGGTTCCTGTGAGAAAGGAATCTTTCTCCTCCTTTTTCTTCCTTTTCCTCTTCCCCAGCCTTCTCCTCCTCCTCCTCTTCTTCTTCTTCTGCCTTTTCTTCCTCCTTTTTGTTATCCTCCTCCTCCTCTGCTGCCGCCGCCTCTTCTTTTTCCACCTTTTCTTCCTCCTCCTCTTTATTCTCTTTTCTCTTCTTCTTCTTCTTCTTCCTCCTCCTCCACCTTCTATTCTTCTTCCCCTTTTTCTGCCTTTTCTTCCTCCTCTTCCTTATCCTCTTCCCCTTCTTCCTTCTCCACTTCTTCCTGCTCCTCCTCTTCTTCTTCTTCACCATCTTTCTCTTCCTCCTCTTCCTCCTCACCACCTGCTTACCACTTTCTAAGCATGGTCTCCCCGCAACGGGACTGAGCGGGTGTCTCCTTTTCCAACCCTGACAGGTGATGAGCATCCTCAGCAATCCCAGCGGAGTCCCTCCGCAGCCCCAGGCCGACTTCTCCATCTCCCCCCTCCATGGCAGCCTGGACACGGCCAACTCCATCTCGGCCAGCTGCAGCCAGAGGAGCGACTCCATCAAGTCAGTCGACAGCCTCCCGACTTCACAGTCCTACTGCCCTCCGACCTACACCACCACTGGCTACAGCGTGGACCCCGTGGCGGGATACCAGTACGGACAGTACGGACAAAGTAAGTAGGCGGTCCTGTTGAGGGTTAGGGGTGGGTGGTGTTGCCCAAGTCAAGGGGGCAGTGAATCCTCTCCAGGGTTTAATGCAGGAGCTCTCCAGGGTGCTGAGATCGTATTTCCCTCAAACAAGGTTCTTCAGTACATTGGAAAGCTCATTTTGCTGTTGTGTGCCTTCAAGTCATTTCTGACTTATGGTGTGGGACTGGTTTCTGGGCAAGGTTTGTTCAGAGGAAGTTTGTCTTTGCCGCTCTCTGAGGCTGAGAGAGTGTAAGACTTGACCAAGGTTGGGTTTCCATGGCCACACAGGGATTTGAACCCTGGTCTCCACCCTGGCTTATGAAAGACCACCTTCAAAGCTAGCTAAAACCCAGAGCAGATTCAGATTCCCAATCTCATCTGCACTGTAGGAATAATGTAGTTTGTTATTGTTTTAAGTGCTGTAGTTATGGAATCCTGGGATTTGTAGTTTTAAAAGGCCTTTAACTTTCCCTGCCCAAGAGGGCTAGTGCCTCTTAAAACTACAAATCCCAGGATTCCGTTCTATGGAGTCACAGTAGAAAACACACCTACGGAGGTGGTCCCACACACAGTAATTCTAAAAGTAACTGAAATGGTTAGTGTTATGCTACAAAAGGAACTATATTGGTTGCAACCACATAGCAGAAATAATGCAGTTTGTCACTGCTTTAACTGGAATGGCTCCATCTCATGGAATCCTGGGATTTGTAGTTTGCAGTGGCACCCAGAGCACTCTGACAGAGCAGACTAAATATCTCACAAAACTACCAATCCCAGATTTCTGTAACATCGAGCCAGGGCAGTTAAAACTGTGCCAAACTATGTTAATTCTTCAATGTGGATTAGCCCATGCACTCTGGGTTTTAGTCCAAACTTTTAAAAGATTCGTCATTGCACTGACATGACAGCCATCCACCATCACTCAAAATAGTTATGCCCTAAAGAGCAAATCAATTACAAGTAATCAATTACAAGTAATGCATTGCAAAGAGATGGTCAATTACAAGTAATGCATTGTAGATAAGGAGCTGATCCCAAGCTCCGAATCTTGCGATTTGAGGGACCAGACTGCCTCTGAACATGGACAGAGAGCCATTCCTTTTCACAATCAAATCTCCTACTAGAATCCTTCACAGTCTGCCTCTATCTTTAGTTGAGGGGCCGCGCATTCCTGAGAATAAAGGTCTTTCTTAAATAATAATAATAACCGCTGTCTTTAATCCAAGGAGGAACTTCGGTTTTGCTCAAAATTGCACAGGAAATGGGGTGCACCAAAGGGGGGAGAAGGGGGAGGCACCAGACCCCCAAGGCAAGACTAGCGAGGTCCTTTGGTCATTTCTCCTGAGCCGCAAGGGTCGTCTCTCTTCCAAGTTTACCGGGGTCACTGAGACCCATTTCCACGGATCTGTGGGGGTCAGTGCCTCTCTGAGTTTACGGGGTCACCGAAATTCATTTCTGCTAAGGTTGGGCATGATCAGCTCCCCTCCGAGTCCACCGGGGTCAGTGAAATCTATTTCCAAAAAGAGCTGAGAAGGTCAGCCCCCCTCCAGGTCTACCTGGATCACTGAAACCCAAGCCAAATCTCAGCCAGACGGAGGAGCCGAGGGTTAAGGTTTGTAAGACTAGGACTTGGAAGGGAAACTATGAAGGAACTAGACAAGATCCTCAAGTGTAAAGATAGATCACTGAATACCAAAGTCGACTTGAAGGCACATAACAAGAACAACAAACCAAAGTCAGGATTGTCCATGCTATTGCATCTCCAATTTCTACAGATAGGCAGAGAATCAACTCATTTGAGATGTGGCACTGGGGGACACTTCTACAGATACTGTGGATAGCTGAAAAGACAAATAAATAAATGTGTTCTTGGAGCAAATCTAGCCTAAATACACCCTAAAAGCTAAAATGACTAAACTGAGGCTGTTGTACTTTGGGTATATCTTGAGAAGACATGACTCCATCCATCTATTGTTGTTGCTGTGAACCTTCAAGTCATTTCCAACATATGGTGACCCTAAAGGGACTCTATCGTGGGGTTTTCTTGGCAAGATTTGTTCAGAGGAGGTTTGCCATTGTCTTCCCCTGAGGCTGAGAGAGTATGACTTGCCCAAGGCAACCCAATGGGTTTCATAGCCAAGTGGAGAATACGGTCCATTAAATGCCCTGAGCCATAGAGGACTTTGAAGGTCAAAACCAGCACTCCTCAGAAAGGTCAATAAAACTTGGTAAGGTAGAAGGTAATAGGAAAAGAGGAAGAGCATGGTACCGGTGGAGCCAGCATGGTGCAGTGGTTCGAAAGTTGGACTCCAGCTCTGGAGATCAGGGTTCAAATTCCCACTCAGCCATGGAAACCCACTTTGGGCAAGTCAGTCACTCTTAGGCTCAGAAAACTCCATGATAAGTATCACCCTAGAGTTGCCATAAGTCGGAAATGCCTTGAAGACCCACAACAACGACAGTGCTACAGGTGGATAGACTCAGTCAAGGAAGCCATGGCTGTCCTGGCTTTGCAAGACCTAAGCAAGACTCCTGAGACTTGGAGATCCCTTCTTCAGAAGATTGCCAGATAAGCCAACTTGATGGCCATTAACAACAATAAAGATTATTCCCACCCTGGTAGTCTGATTTCTCCTTAAATTACTCCCGAGGTGACCTCCCCTTCCACCCACCCCATGACTTTTAATTCCCCCTCCTGCTCCCCTTTCTCCTTTGAAAGGGCTTCTCCTCTCCGGCCAAATGAAAACCGCGTGTAGCGGCAAAGGCCACAAAGGGCCAGAGTTGCTCAGGCTTCCTCCTACTCCTCCTCCTCCTCCTCCTCTCTTGTTCTCCTTCTCCTTTTTTTTCTCTTTCTTTTTTTCGGGGAGGAGGGGGGAAGAAGGACAACCACAAAAAGGTTTTTTTTTTAAGAGCCAAGTTTGATCTGTTGACTCTTTGACCTTCCTCTCGCTTTCTCGGGCACACGTGCAATTGATAAAAATCTTAAACAAATTCCGATACCATGTATTTCCAATAAAGACAGCCCCGGGCTAGGCGTTAGTCACACCCTCTGTGAGAGAGTGTGTGTTTGTGTGTGTGTGTGTGTGTGTGTGTGCATGTGTGTGTGTGTGTGTTGGGGAGGGAAAGAGGGAGAAAGAAATACACAAAGAAGGCAACACAAAGGCACAGAGAGCCAAGCGGAGGGTGGCGGACAGATTGTACCACTGGATAAAAGATTGCGCCTGTTGCCTCCATTTTGCCCCTAAAATTCCCACCGCTAAATAACCTTCTCCTCTCCTCCTTTCTTTCCACCACTTCCTCTCCAAAAAAATATTTAAAAAAAATTAAAAGACACACCAGTCTAAATTGATTGACTTTTTTTGGAACCAAATAAAGTTAAGAAGGAGGCGTGCCAAGAGCAATGGATCCGACAGAGACACAGCATCCAGCCTCCTCTGAAAAATTCCCCCCAATGCAAAGAGGCAGAAAAATTGTCTTTCCTCCCCCATTAGAAGCTAATTGGAAGAAAGAGGTCTCTTCTGTGGCCTAAATACACTGAAGACACCAGATCCCATCTGGTCTTCGTAGCTTAGCAGGGTCAGCCGTGGTTAGTATTTGGATGAGAGACCGCCAGTGAATACCAGCTGCTGGAGGCTCTGTTTTGGAGGAAGGAACTGGCAAATCCACCTCTGAGGATTCCTTGCATGAGAAAACCCTGTGAAATTCATGGGGTTGCCAGAAGTTGGCAGGTTTCTTTAGGATATTTAAGACAACCATCTTCAGATATCTAAAGGGATGCCATGCAGAAGATGAGTGAGCTTGTTTTCTGCTGCTCCAGTGACTAAAACATAAACCAGTGGGTTCATATGACAAGAAAAGAGATTCCACCTCAACATTAGGAAGAACATGACTGCAAGAGCTATTCAACGGTGGAATAGACTACCTCAGAGGGTGATGGACTCTCCATCTTTGGAGGTCTTTCAACAGAGGTTAGATGGACATCTCTCAGAGTACCATAATTGTGTCCTCCTGCCTGGCAACGGGTTGAACTAGATGACCCTTGTGGTTCCTTCCAAATCTATGATTCTATGATTCTAACCACTGCACCACATTTTTATAACAAGGCTCTCTGGTTATTCCTTCTGACAAACAAGACATTCTGCCATGGCCTCTGCCATAGGCATCGAATGTGGGAACGAGTGACTCAGGCAACGCTTTTGCTCCATGAAATTTGGGTTTCGCCTTTTTCTGACCTCTTGCATTTGCAGGGACCTCGCCAGAAAAGGGCAGAGAGATTGGGACATTTTGGAGAGGAAAAAGAAGGGAGAAATCTGAGAGAGATGAGTGATGTTGGACAAGTCCCACTCTCTCAGACTCAAGAGGAAGGCAATGGGGGAAAACCCTACAACCAAATCTTACCAAGAAAACCCCATAATAGATTTGACTTAGGATCACCATAGATCAGAAACAGCTTGAAGGCACATAACAACAAGAACAACAAACTGCCATTGTATGCTCAAAACAAATACTGAAGTCTACCTTGAGGAAATTTTATTCCATGGTCCACGTGTGGTCCATAAGTTGTTTTTGTGGTCCCAGGGCTTTCTAGAGCCCATGTTGTTGTTGTTTTTTAAATAATTGGTTGCCCTGAAATGTCCTTTAGTAGACACAGGGGTAATTTTGCAATGTTCTTGGACTCTCATTCCATGCCTTTGTCGTTATTGTAGTTGTGTGCCTTCAAGTCATTTCTGACTTATGGCGACTCTATCATGGGGTTTCCTTGGCAAGTTTCATCAGAGCAGGTTTGCCATTGCCTTCCCCTGAGGCTGAGAGCCTGTGACTTGCCCAAGGTCACCCAGTGGGTTTCATTCCAGGCCTAGGGAGGCCTTGTTGTATGACATGAAGTGAACCACAAGTTGACTTCCAAGTAACATCCTGCTTATAAAAAGGCTTCTCCTGAGCCAAAATTAGCCCAGCGATGCAAAAACACAGATAACATTTGGGGGCATTTGAGACCCTCTGTGGTCTCCTGAGGGGGGGCTGCTTAGTCCCCCCCAACAGTTGACCATCCCTGGTCTATCTGAACCTCTTGGGGGATGAAGCCAAACTGTGGCATCCAATGAAATATAGAGAAGCCCCGCAAATCCTCCCCTTCGAGACCCGCACTGGTTTGGGAAGGCGGCAGTGTTTGCAAAAAAACAGAGAGCGGTGCCAACTCGGAGCAGTCCCGGCTGTTCCCAGAGGCCGCGGCCACATTTAATGATGCCGGCGATGGAACGCCGAAGCGTGAAAAGATTCCTAATGGATGTGACAAGTCTAATAAGAATTTTTGCCTGGAAGGGACCCCCCTTTGGGGCATTGCTTCTGACAGGACGCTGATGGCTGAAATTTGTTTACTCCTTGGCACCAATGGTGCCTTTCCTGCCAGCTTCTTATTAATCTAATTTGAGACATTAGAACTGGGGAGTCAGAAGAGGAGGGGTAGAAAGCAAAAAAAAGTGACTGAAGCTTTGCTAATAAGGAATGTCACCAGCCAACCACTGGGCAGCCGGGCAAAAGAGAAAGAGATATGGATATATCTATATCGGTATCTAGACGAACTGCTGTTGTGGTCGATGCGGGTACTGCCTCCCGCCAATGCGGATCGCAACGATTCTGTGCAATGTGATGGCCGATTTGCCAACCCAGAGGACAACCTGCTCCATACGTAGTCCCAAATTAGGTAACTTTGGCCAGAGTGGATCAAGGGATGGCTACGAAATTTGTTTCAACTGTTGGATTGTTCACACATTTACCACTGTTGTTCTTCTCCTTCTCTTGCTTCCATCAGCTGCTGTCGACTATTTGACCAAGAACGTCAGCCTGTCCACACAGCGCCGAATGAAGCTCGGGGAACATTCTGCTGTTCTGGGTCTGCTTCCAGTTGAAACAGGCCAAGCTTACTGATGAAACTACCCCTATGAATTCTGCTCGACCGACAGTCTGTCACCAACGAGACACAGGAGAAAAAAATATATATATTCCACCGCTGCCCCGAGCCTACAAAGGACCCACTGCTATCCACATGCTTCTCCTTCTGAACTCCTTATATCAGACCTTCTCAGTCCTGCCTTTCCTTGAATGGCAAAGAGGACAAAAGGATGGAGAAAGCACAAGAACTGTCCGCCTATCCAAATTCTTACTGCACATACCTGTTATATTGCCATTGACTCCTTCAAAGACCAGAGACGATGAACTAGGTCTAATGAGTTTTATGATGTTTGGGCTCTCCGGGCCAAACTTGTATTCAACTGACCAATGTTTATGGACCTTCCATTGATGTAGCCCTTTGGCTTAGTCACTGTGGAATCTGTCTTCTTCGTAATTATATAGATATAGGTGTAGATATATTTTGTTTGTCCACCCACACCTAAGCCCTCCCCTATGCCCCATTTTGTTATTGTAGAAGGATCAGCCTTCCCTGTGAAGTAGTTGTCCTGGTTGATTGATCTTGGGACCAAGGATGAGATACATGGACCAAAAAAGGCAGACAAAGCAAAGTTAGAAGATAAATATTCTTATCAATCCATACCAGGACCAGGGACCAGGTCAATGGCTATGAAGGCAGGACAGGGAAGGGGGTAGAGATTTGATGTATAGTTTTGTTTTTCCCAAGATTTGTCCCCTGCGAGTATGGAAACACGAAATGGATTTTGAGAAAGCTGGAGACTAGATACAACTGAACGCCACTTAGCTTATCTTATGAAGACCACCATTCCAAGAAGTTCTGAGGTTGGGAGGGAAGTGAAGATAGGTTGGAATATCTCAGAACAGCAGCATGATTACTTGGTGAGACATGGGTGGCCATGCAGAGCATGTAACAACCTACAATTTGGACAAAAGTTGGACCAAAACAGAAAGTGTATATCTTTGCAAGTTGCTATACTTTCACAATTGAGTGAACCGGGTTCCTCAGAAGAGGGTTCTTAAAATGTTCCACAACCTACAAGTCATTGAAATTCCTCTTTGCTGAATGTTGTTTTTTAGACCTACGTCATGCATTGATCCCCTTGGAAAATCTGTCCAAACATGGGAGAGGGAAGCCCAATGAGCCACCCCTCTTCTGAATCCATCATCTGGGTATTTTTGGTTTTGAAAACTGCCTTGTTGCAAACGTGTGTCTGCTTGCATTGTTTAGAAGGCATTCGCCATCCCACCTGAAGGCTGGGTGAATGGGAAGATATTAATTTGTAGTGAAAAGAAAAAAAATGACAATTCGAAGGACAGGCAGGATCAATGAGAACGGCCAACAATCAGTTCTGGCCAGCATTCCAGATGTGGACAAATCTTCCTTCTATAGTGGGGGTATAAATATTTCTAAATTTCATTCTCATGGGCAAGAAGGAATAATTTTAACAATTTTACCTTCTGATGTTCAGTTTTCAAGGATTATTCACATTTTGGGATTGATTCTGTAAAAAAAAACACACATAGGGGATTTTTTCACAGAAAACAGCATTTTCTATGCAAAAATGTTTTCTGCACAGGATATAACTTTCCTGAACAGAAAGTACAGTATGCTTACCATGGAGATGCAAAACCATGGATAATAGCAAACCCTATTGAAATGAATGACTTCAAGTCTAACCTCTGGTGGAAGCATATCATAGAATTGCACTGGAAAATGCCTAGAGAGGACATATTATTTCAGACACAGATAAATTAAACTGTTGATACAGAGGTCATACCGTAACTTTTCTGGACAGAAAATACTTAGAAAGAAGTGACACTGAATTTTTTGCACCGAATAAATCCTGAATGGTGTTCTTGTCTATCCAAGACAATCACAAGAGTATTTCACAACATTTAGGAAACTCCTTTTATGTCTGGGATTCAAATATTTATAAAGAGTCTTTCCATTCCTACCTTATTCCCAAAAAAATGATGATGATGATTGATGATGATGATGGTGATGATGATGATGAGTAGCATTCCACTACATGACTACAAATCCTTTCTCATACAAAGGGAGCATGGGCCAGTGGGGAGATACCTGATTTTGCATGAAGCAGGTCCAGGATACAAATACTAGCATTTCCCATCCAAAAGGGTCTACGATACCATCCCAGCCATTGACAAGACAGTGTGATTTTCATTGGAATGGACACCAACTCTGAATAAGGATTTTTGGTTCTGGAACCAAATCCCAGCAGATACCAAAGGCCCACAGCATTCAGTCCAACCAGGCTATGTTTCCTTAAGGGGTGGTCAAGGAGATTTCAAGCAGAGATGGAAAGAAATGGGGTTATTTTTGATCATGATGGGAAGAATCCTAACCAACATCACTTCCTCAGTGGAAGGTTTCTCTTCCATGGGGAAGATTCAGCCACATTGTCCTCCTCATGGTACCAGGATCTTCAGAAGGTTTTAGGTCCTGCTCAGAAGAGAGTCCCTTCTGGATCCTTTGGAGGTTTTTCAACAGAGGCTGAATGGCAATTAGGGTTCTCTGCCAACTCTATGATTCTAATAGTACTGTTTCCCATTTCATTTTTATGAGCACTGAAGCATATTTCTTGAGTTTGCATTATGTTTTTCTTTTTGATATTGTCATCGGATGCCATCTCTAGCCCTCACTGTCCCACCCTCATTTGTCCTTAACACCACTGTTTTTCTCCTATTGTTTGTGGCAACTTGCGTGTGTTTTTGGTGGGATTTTTAACCAAGATCATGACGGTGCTGTTAAAGTCACAATACTTTGGGTGCTTGTAAGTCAACGAGGGTCACCCAGATTCAGAATCTGTGAGGGCGAAGGAGGGCAATGCTTCTAGTAAAAGCAAAGGAGGAGGAAGCAAACCATCCTGAGTAGGAGAAACCACCAAGGAACAAAATATCCCCCAAACGATGGGACAACTTGTGTGGGTTTGTTCTTGCTTTTTCATAGTCTGTCTGCTTTGAGTGTTCGACTTTTTAAACAGTTATCAAAAATCTGTGAATATTCGGTGAAGCTCTGCAGTATGGATACAATGCTAAGAATGGTTGTGATAAATAGTTCAAGTGCCGTTCTTAAGAAAAGATCCCATTGAAACCATGCACATTCCACCTTGGTGAATCATTCCCATGAAAGAATTACCTGAGCTCTCAGGTGTCATTGTCTAAGTTCTACATATGCCTTGACTGCGCAACCAAAGAATGGTTGTGATAAATAGTTTGTTTAAGTGCCGTTCTTAAGCAAAGATCCAGTTGCGACTACATACATTCCATCTTGGTGAATCATTCCGGGGGAAGAATTACCTGATCTCTCAAACCTCGTCCAGATGTTTCAAAGATGTTCGAGGTGCCTCAGTGGCAGAAGACATCTCCAGTGGCCAATTTCTCTTGAAATGGTTTGTTGGATGCAGTGGCAAGGAAGGATTTTGTATACGGGAGAATTTGGTACGCACAATCTGCGCACATGACGTGCACCTCTGCCTATGAAACAAGGGCTGCATTGGATTGTTGTTGTTCCTTTCCTTCTTTCCAAAAAAAGGGAAATTAGAAATAAATTCACACCCTCCCTTTCTTTTTCATTATCTCCTGGGATAATTCCAACCATGACTTTGTATAGTCTTTATCTTCCCTCACCCCTGCACACATGCAAATGCAAAAAAAACCCCCGAACCCTACTTCTCAGAGATTTTGTGTATTTAATGTTTCTAACTTGTCATTCCCTAACAACTCAATATACCCAAACCTGGGGAGGGGAAAAGATATTATCTGTAGAACATACCTTTATTCCTAGTAATTGTAGATATGTTGCTTCTGTGTTCGACTCATTGCTAATTTCGCTCCATACGTACATGTGTGTCTGTATGCCTCGGTGTGAGTGGCAGGGTGAGAATACTGCGAATGGGAGGTGGTGCAAGGGTGCACAGCTGCGGGGATGCGTGTGTGTAGATATATATATAAATATATATATATATATAATCACCCCATAATTTATTCAGCTATATGGAGTAGTAGAGTAGAGAAACAAAACCTGGTATTTGCTTTAAGTACCTGCTGCCTGTAGGTGTCTCTCTCTGTAACTCAGGCATAACCGTTATACATTAAAAACAAAATTAAATGCTATTTTGAGAGTCTTTTTCTTTTTTGACTTTCCTTCAAATTCAGCAATGTAGTCCTCCAAGACTTGAATAGTAGTTTCAAGCCTAAACGAAGGGGTAAACTTTTCATAGAATGGTATTGTTGGGAGGGATCCCCAAAGGCTATCTAATCCAGCCTCCATCCAGGCAGGAATGCACAGTACAACCAAACAACACATACAGGCTCCTCTCCTCTCCTCTGCAGTTATTTCTCCATATATTGTGTTGGGTACAGCCAACCCTGTGCCTGTTGAAGATGAGGAGCCTTTCAAAGGAGAAAAGGTGGCAATCCTAACAAATACAGTTTTTTCTCAACATATTGTGCTGGGCACCTTCCTACCCTGTGGCTGTTCCACCTGCAAACTCTTGCATTGCACCAAGTAATATAGCATCTCAAGACTCAGGTTTTATCCTAAAATCAAAAATCTGTGAAAATTTGGTGAAATTCTGCAATATGGATACAACAGTTGTGATAAATAGCTTGTTTTGCAAAAGTAAAAAACCTTCCATTCTTGAGAAAAGATCTAGTTGCAGCCGCACACATTCCACTTCATTGAATTATTCTGGGGGAAGAATTGCCTGATCTCTCATCGTTTAGGGAAACCATGATGGTTAAATCGATGCAAAGTAACAGGAAGGAAATCAAAGAGGGGAGGGAACTATTTTTTGCAGGTAGTTCATGCATCTCTTGAAGCCCATCCCAGGACCCTCTGGGTCCATGATCAAAAACCAAAGCACAAACCATGGAAGTATTTGGAATACAGTCAGATGAATCGCAGCAATTTTGCTTTCTCACATTTCAAGACACATTGCACAGTTGTAGAGTTATGATTTCACTTTAGCTGCCATTGCAACCATCCTGTGATATCTGGAGATTTGCAGTTTAGCAGAAAGTGGCATTTCAAATTCTCAGCCAAAGAGCTCTAGTTCTTCATTACCCTACAAACCACAGGATTCCCTAGGATGCAGCCATGGCCGTTAAAATGGGATCATAACACTATAAATGTATACACATTTTGGTTGACCAACTAAAGGTATCACCATTTTGTGGATTTGGGATGTTGTTGTACTTGGCTATATGGCCAACACGGCTACCCCTGGATAGATATAGATATAGATATATAGATTAGATTAGATTAGATATAGATACACATTTAACAACTATTTCACTTGTTCTTCATTGATGTGATGCATCCAGATAGACTTGACTTTGAAAATATTTTTGTTGGACCTATGAAGAAATGTGCAAATCTGGGGAAGCCCTGATCACCTATAAATAAATAAATAAATAAATAAGCCAAACAAAAGTCTCACACATTTTTAGGAAGCACACTTATTTCTGCCCTTGCTCACCGATCTGTGTCAGAATCTTATATCATCTGTTACTTAACATAAGTTTATTTACACTTAACTATGCAGCAAAAATGTAAGAAATCCAGTTAGTGAACTATAAAAATGCATATTAGGAAATGGCAAGAGCGATCAATGCGCATTGGTGCTCAATTTGCATTGGGAGTGACGCGATGAGCATTGGTCCCATTGTGTCTATTTATTTATTTATTATATATTTATTTTATTTCTATCCCATCTTTCTCCCCAAAGGGACCCAAGGCGGCTCTCAAATAAAATTCTAAAAACATATTACGATAAAACAATTAAAAATATAACCTAAAAACAATTTAATATTACAAACATGAAAACCACACAGACTGTGTGTCTGTCACTTTTCTGGCTCTCCTACGTAGTAACATAACAACAGCCATTTATTGGATACGGATATTACAGAACTACCCAATTCTAATTCTCACAGATGCAGAAATCCACTTACGAAGACGTAGTTCCCTAACTTAATACATTTTTAATCCAACTTGTGTTGTCCTTCCAACCCACCTTGCATTCTCCCAAACACTCTTCCTTGTCATCTAACCTAACCTAAACCTCCCTACCATTTCTCAAACTCCTGTCTTTTTCCTTCTAATCCTCATCTTTCCCTATTCTACAGTTACTCCTGATCTACTTCTCTTTTTCTTTCTCCTTTTCCTTCCCTACTCTTCATGCTCTTCTCCTTCATCTGTCCTTGTCCTTATCACACTTACTCTTATCTTCTTCTCTACTTGCTTCAAACCTTCTTTCACATCGACGCTACTAGCCTTCCTTTCCATCCAATACCAATTTAATTCCAACTAATTGTTTTTTAGTTTTCTATACATTACCATTTGTCAAAACCCAAAACCCAATCTGTGTTCCATTCCTATTTATTCTCTACCAAAATATCTTACAGTTGGCCACATTTTGACTTTGACTTTTGGTGATTTGATCATTTGCGGTTTTGATTCATATGTCCTCTCTAGGAATCACTAGGTCCTCCAGCGCAACTCTGCCAGAAGTTGACCATAGAGTTGTGCTGGAGAACCTACAAGTTCCTAAAGAAAAGACTTCTCTAGGCCTTTGTTGGTCCTCCAGCATGATTCTATGATCAATCTCTGACAGATGTTGACCATGGAGTTATACTGGAGGACCTGGAGATTCCTAGGGGAAACACTTCTCTAGGTTTTTGTAGGTCCTCCAGCATGATTCTTTGATCACTTTCTGCCAGAAGTTGACCATAGGGTTGTGATGGAGAACCTACAAGTTCCTAGAGAAAACACTGCTCTAGGCCTTTGTAGGTCCTCCAGCATGATTCTATGATCAACCTCTGGCAGATGTTGACCATAGAGTTGCCCTGGAGGACCTGGAGATTCCTAGAGAGGTGTTCTTTAAGGGTAAAAGAATAGTGTTTTTTTTTTGTTATTTGTGGTTTCCCCACATTCACGGGGGTCCTTCACCCCTAACCCCAGCAAGTACAGAGGGACCACTGTATTCCCAATTAAACCAATTGCAAATAGACCAAACCCCTCTTTCAAAATACTTCTCAAACCAAATATATAGGGTTTTTTGGAAAGACAGGACAGATATCCCAAATTGTAAGAGGCAAAGGCCATGTGAAACAGCACAGTGCCCATTAGAAATTCCAAAATTATGGCTCCAAGAAGGACTTCCATCGTCAGCGAAAGCCCTGTCATGGTAGGACTTAACACCTCCTAGAACAATAATGACATATCATATGGCTTCATTTTAATGAACAGTTTTAGACAATTTCATAAAAACACTGGCGCTTCGTTCCAACTGGTGTCCTAGAATACTTGAGCATTAATAGCAATCCGTGATCAATTTGCTATCCGGATCAACGGAGAGGTATCTATTAACCGAGGCTGTGGGGCTGCATAAAATAAGCAGGAGGGGGATTCCCAGTTTCTGTGTACAATTATCAAAGCTGGACCATTGAAGAAGGCTGACAGGAAGAGAATCAACTCATGGGAAATTTGGGGGAGACTAAAAAGCCCCCCCCCCCCAAAAAAAATTAGACTGAGAGCAAATCAAGGCTGAATAGTAACTAAACTAAGGCCTGATCTGCACTGCAGAAATAATACAGTTTGACACCACTTTAACTCAGGGTGGCCAAGTATCATAACTGTAAAGGAAGACAAGGCAACGCAAAATGGAGTGCATTCATGAAAAATTTTGGAGGACATTGCAAAATAAAAGCTAAAAACACTCATAGAAATGTAAATTCATGCTTCGTAGTGATTCTCAAAGGAAGGTATTTTGGAATTCCTCCTGGACAGAAGCTTCAAATGTATGACATGTTCTGGGAAAGGAGGATGTCTGGTCACCCCGCTTTAACTGTCGTAGCTCAATGCTATGGAATTCTGGGGTTTATAGTTTTGGGAGATATTTACCTACCCCTGTGAGGGCTCCAACAAACGACAAATCCCAGAATCCCATAGCATTGAGCCATGCCAGTTTAAAGAGTGCCAAACTGCATTATTGCTACAGTACAGATAAGACCTGAGGCTGTTGTACTTTGGATTTATGAGACAATGGGACTCATTAGAAAAGACTCTGATGCTTGGTAAAGAGGAATGCGGTGGGAAAAGGGAAGGACCACAACGGCCCTGAGTTTCCAAGACTGAGCAGGATGGTTGATGACTGGAGATCTTGAAGGCATCTCGTTCATTTGTGTTTATGTGCCTTCAAATCACCTTTCGACTTATGATGACCCCATGAATTTCATAGGGTTTTCTTAGGCAAGAGATCCTCAGAGGTAGTTTGGACGGTTCCTCTGAAATATCACCTACAGAACCTGGGATTTGTTCTCAATCTCCTATCCAAGTACTGTCCAGGGATGAGGAAATGGTGTAAGGTCTGGAAACTATGAAGCCTTATGCGGAAGCTGGGGATGTTTAGCCTGGAGATAAGAAGGTTAAAGGGTGATTTGATATCCCTGTTTAAATATTTGAAGGGATGTCATACTGAGGATGGAGCGAGCTTGTTTTCTTCACCTCCGGAGACTAAGACACGGAGCAATGGATGCAAGCTACAGGAAAAGAGATTCCACCTCAACATTAGGAGAAAGAGCCTAAAGGTAAGAGCTACTTGACAGTGAAACACATTCCCTGGGAGGGTAGTGATGTCTCCTTCTTTGGGGGTTTCTAAACAGGCTGGATGGACGTCCAGATGGAGTATTTGCATTGTGTCTTCCTGCATGGCAAAATGGGGTTGGAGTGGATGGCCTCTGCGGTCTCTTCCAACTTGATGGTTCTGTAATTCTATGATTCTATATGGTAAAATCTGTTCGACAGAAGGGGTTGGATGGGGTGGCCCTTTGGGGTCTTTTCCAACTATGAATCTGTGTATTCCTACATGTCAGAAGGGTTTGGATGGGGTGGCCCTTTGGGGTCTTTTCCAACTATGATTCTGTGTATTCCTACATGTCAGAAGGGGTTGGATGGGGTGGCCCTTTGGGGTCTTTTCCCACTATAATGGTGTGTATTCCTACATGTCAGAAGGGGTTGGATGGGGTGGCCCTTTGGGGTCTTTTCCAACTATGATTCTGTGTATTCCTACATGTCAGAAGGGGTTGGATGGGGTGGCCCTTTGGGGTCTTTTCCAACTATGATTCTGTGTATTCCTACATGTCAGAAGGGGTTGGATGGGGTGGCCCTTTGGGGTCTTTTCCAACTATGATTCTGTGTATTCCTACATGTCAGAAGGGGTTGGATGGGGTGGCCCTTTGGGGTCTTTTCCAACTATGATTCTGTGTATTCCTACATGTCAGAAGGGTTGGATGGGGTGGCCCTTTGGGGTCTTTTCCCACTATAATGGTGTGTATTCCTACATGTCAGAAGGTTTTAATGGGGTGGCCCTTTGGGGTCTTTTCCAACTATGATTCTGTGTAATCCTACATGTCAGAAGGGGTTGGATGGGGTGGCCCTTTGGGGTCTTTTCCAACTATGATTCTGTGTATTCCTACATGTCAGAAGGGGTTGGATGGGGTGGCCCTTTGGGGTCTTTTCCAACTATGATTCTGTGTATTCCTACATGTCAGAAGGGTTGGATGGGGTGGCCCTTTGGGGTCTTTTCCAACTATGATTCTGTGTATTCCTACATGTCAGAAGGGGTTGGATGGGGTGGCCCTTTGGGGTCTTTTCCAACTATGATTCTGTGTATTCCTACATGTCAGAAGGGTTGGATGGGGTGGCCCTTTGGGGTCTTTTCCCACTATAATGGTGTGTATTCCTACATGTCAGAAGGGTTGGATGGGGTGGCCCTTTGGGGTCTTTTCCAACTATGATTCTGTGTAATCCTACATGTCAGAAGGGGTTGGATGGGGTGGCCCTTTGGGGTCTTTTCCAACTATGATTCTGTGTATTCCTACATGTCAGAAGTGGTTGGATGGGGTGGCCCTTTGGGGTCTTTTCCTACTATGATTCTGTGTATTCCTACATGTTAGAAGGGTTGGATGGGGTGGCCCTTTGGGGTCTTTTCCAACTATGATTCTGTGTATTCCTACATGTCAGAAGGGTTTGGATGGGGTGGCCCTTTGGGGTCTTTTCCAACTATGATTCTGTGTATTCCTACATGTCAGAAGGGGTTGGATGGGGTGGCCCTTTGGGGTCTTTTCCCACTATAATGGTGTGTATTCCTACATGTCAGAAGGGTTGGATGGGGTGGCCCTTTGGGGTCTTTTCCAACTATGATTCTGTGTAATCCTACATGTCAGAAGGGGTTGGATGGGGTGGCCCTTTGGGGTCTTTTCCAACTATGATTCTGTGTATTCCTACATGTCAGAAGTGGTTGGATGGGGTGGCCCTTTGGGGTCTTTTCCTACTATGATTCTGTGTAATCCTACATGTCAGAAGGGGTTGGATGGGGTGGCCCTTTGGGGTCTTTTCCAACTATGATTCTGTGTATTCCTACATGTCAGAAGTGGTTGGATGGGGTGGCCCTTTGGGGTCTTTTCCAACTATGATTCTGTGTAATCCTACATGTCAGAAGGGGTTGGATGGGGTGGCCCTTTGGGGTCTTTTCCAACTATGATTCTGTGTATTCCTACATGTCAGAAGGGGTTGGATGGGGTGGCCCTTTGGGGTCTTTTCCTACTATGATTCTGTGTAATCCTACATGTCAGAAGTGGTTGGATGGGGTGGCCTTTTGGGGTCTTTTCCAACTATGATTCTGTGTAATCCTACATGTCAGAAGGGGTTGGATGGGGTGGCCCTTTGGGGTCTTTTCCAACTATGATTCTGTGTATTCCTACATGTCAGAAGTGGTTGGATGGGGTGGCCCTTTGGGGTCCTTTCCTACTATGATTCTGTGTATTCCTACATGTTAGAAGGGTTGGATGGGGTGGCCCTTTGGGGTCTTTTCCAACTATGATTCTGTGTATTCCTACATGTCAGAAGGGTTTGGATGGGGTGGCCCTTTGGGGTCTTTTCCAACTATGATTCTGTGTATTCCTACATGTCAGAAGGGGTTGGATGGGGTGGCCCTTTGGGGTCTTTTCCCACTATAATGGTGTGTATTCCTACATGTCAGAAGGGTTGGATGGGGTGGCCCTTTGGGGTCTTTTCCAACTATGATTCTGTGTATTCCTACATGTCAGAAGGGGTTGGATGGGGTGGCCCTTTGGGGTCTTTTCCAACTATGATTCTGTGTATTCCTACATGTCAGAAGGGGTTGGATGGGGTGGCCCTTTGGGGTCTTTTCCCACTATAATGGTGTGTATTCCTACATGTCAGAAGGGTTGGATGGGGTGGCCCTTTGGGGTCTTTTCCAACTATGATTCTGTGTATTCCTACATGTCAGAAGGGGTTGGATGGGGTGGCCCTTTGGGGTCTTTTCCCACTATAATGGTGTGTATTCCTACATGTCAGAAGGGGTTGGATGGGGTGGCCCTTTGGAGTCTTTTCCAACTATGATTCTGTGTATTCCTACATGTTAGAAGGGTTGGATGGGGTGGCCCTTTGGGGTCTTTTCCAACTATGATTCTGTGTATTCCTACATGTCAGAAGGGGTTGGATGGGGTGGCCCTTTGGGGTCTTTTCCAACTATGATTCTGTGTATTCCTACATGTCAGAAGGGGTTGGATGGGGTGGCCCTTTGGGGTCTTTTCCCACTATAATGGTGTGTATTCCTACATGTCAGAAGGGGTTGGATGGGGTGGCCCTTTGGAGTCTTTTCCAACTATGATTCTGTGTATTCCTACATGTTAGAAGGGTTGGATGGGGTGGCCCTTTGGGGTCTTTTCCAACTATGATTCTGTGTATTCCTACATGTCAGAAGGGGTTGGATGGGGTGGCCCTTTGGGGTCTTTTCCAACTATGATTCTGTGTATTCCTACATGTCAGAAGGGGTTGGATGGGGTGGCCCTTTGGGGTCTTTTCCCACTATAATGGTGTGTATTCCTACATGTCAGAAGGGGATGGATGGGGTGGCCCTTTGGGGTCTTTCCCAACTCTAGGATTCTGTGATGCTATTCTCAATTCTCTTTACTGCGCGTGCAAATCCACATGAAAACGCAAGCCCCCGACAACATGCCAGTCCAAGTTTAATCTGAAAAGTATTGGAAGGCCCCAGGTATCACAAAAATGGTCCTTTGGCTGCAGGCGGCCCATGCGTTTTATCCGGCCCATGAGATTCACGTGGCCCATGGGCCACATTTTGTCCATCCCATGTATATAACCAAAACGCAACCGAAGGTGCATAGAGAAGTCATTTGTCTGGTTGCCACCTCTCCATCCCATCTCTGATTGTGTTGAAAACTAGATACTTGTATCATGGAAGAAATAACCCATAGAAGAGGCAGGGAAGGGGGAGGAAGGATGGATGGATGGATGGATGGATGGACGGGTGGGAAGGAGGGTGGAAGAAAGAGAAAAATAAAGGAAAAAAGAAGGGGGAGAATGTAAACGAAAACCACAAGGCAAAAAAAGAGAGAGAGAGAGGCACCCTCTCTGCATTTTTCCCCAGCCGTCCACAAAGCTTTTATGAATATAACTGGATTTGCAACAAGCTATTCCAGCTGCATAGAAGACATTCAGACAAGGAGACAATTTTACTAGATAATAGACTATCACGCAGGATACAATTTAAATTAAAAAATGCAATTTTCACCTTGAAATGAACAAATGATTACATTTTCTATACAAATTAAGGCATTCACTTTTTCTTTCAGTAGTGGCATCAGCCCATGAAATATGACATAATTGCCATGAAATACATTTTCAAATATTTTGGGTCTTTCTCTCTCTCCTCTCTTTCTCTTTCCTAGCCCCCCTTCATGTGTGGATCTGTGTGCGTCCACCACATTTTAAATATTTATTTATTTTTTAAAAAAGAAGAAAACATAGGCAGACAAAAAGAAAAGAGTGGGTTTCTTTTCTCTTTTTTCACCCCCTTTTAAAAATAAATAAATAAATAGAAATAAAAACACGGCCCCAGCATTTGAGTATTATGTCTGTGGCTTTTACGTTATCCCACCTTCGGGGAAAGAAGCACAAAAATATAAGAATACGCATTTTTTAAAAAAGGAAAGTACCCTAAGATTTTTATTCTTGTTTGCTTATTTCCTCCTCTCCAGCCACCCCTCCTTTTCCACCACCTCTCAACTTACGAGATAAAATTATATATATATATATATATATATATATATATATATATATATGTAAAGAGAGAAAAAAAGAAATGGATCAGACCGATAGAAAGAAGCTGCAAGCGAGTCTGTAATGCCTCCCGATTTATCTAATCTAAATTACTACGCTTATCTGCAAAAATCACATCTGTTGGTTATCTACCAGCTTTGCAGATCTGTCTCTTTATTTTTCCCTCCCTCCTTTGCCTTCAAATGATTATATTTTTTTTTATTCCTCAGTCTTTTATTTTTAATTATTTTTCCATTATGTCCTCCTTTTTTCATAGAAAGCTGGAGTTACGAGGCTAATCAGAGAGATTATTGCACAAGAATCAGAAACGAGGAGAAACTTTTCTCATATATATATATATATATATATATATATATATATGAGAAAAGTTTCTTCTCTTTTCTGGTTCTTGTGCAATAATCTCTCTGATTACCCTTGTAACTCCAACTTTCTATATATATGATATATCTCTCTGAGAGAGTGTGACTTGCCCAAGGTGATTCCATGGTTCTGATGTCTGAGCAGAGATTCAAACCCAAGTCTCCAGAATTATAGTCTATGGTATGTGTATATATATATATATATATATATATATATATATATATATATATATTCCCTAGTACAAAATCTCTCTCTCTCTCTCTAAATAGATATACTTCATAATATATATATATATATATATATATATATATATATATATTTATGAAGTATATCTATTTAGAGAGAGAGAGAGAGATTTTGTACTAGGGAAAGGAGGGAAAAGTACACAGAGAGAAAGAGAGTGTGAACAACTGGGTGGCCATCTCGAACAGCCATGTTTATGGCACTAAGGTCTTCCAATTGTCCCAGTTTGGCAGGAATAATCTGATTAATCCTCTGCCATCCCACTTTTACAGCTGCTTTTAAAATATCCCGGTTTCCCTTTCCTCCTCCTACTTTCCCTCTTCATCCTCCGTTGCTGCAAATCTTGCCCTTCCCAGTTGTCTCTGGCAAAAGCATCCTGCTGCATCCTCTCTGACCTTTCCTTTCCTTCCTCATGCCTCCCTTTGGCCATCTTGACTGCACTCTGAGGTTGCTTGGCCACGTGCGTCATTTCAACTGTGAAATGTTGGAGGGTATGGGTTGCCATAGTGTTCCTTGTTATTATTGGGAGGCCAGAAAGTTTTTCCCTTATAGGGCTCTCTGCTGTCCCTTATTTGAGGGCTGGAAAGATGGTCCCTTTTTGGACTGGCAGGGGTCCCTTATTATGAGAGGTGTTCCCTATGGATGGATAGATAGATGGATGTGAGAGATAGGGAGATCAATGATTAGGACAGATAGACAGATGAGATGGATGGATAGATAGATAGATAGATAGATAGATAAGCAGACAAATGGATAGGACTGACAGAATAGGATGGATGGATAGATAGATAGATAGATAAATAGATAGATAGATAGATAGATAGATAGATAGATAGATAGATAGATAGATAGATAGACAAATGACAAAAGGATAGAGAGATGGATAGAGAGATAGATAGATAGCTAGATAAGCAGACAAATTGATAGGATTGAGAGACAGGATAGATAGGTCTGTTCACCTAAATTTTGACTACCTATATTTGCCCTATTTATTGACCACTCTATTGACCCCCTATATTTGACCTGTATATTGATCCCATATTGACCCCCTTTAGTGGCCCTGTATATTAACCCCATTTTTGAACCCTGATATTTGTCATGTATTTTGACCCCTTTTGGCCCCATTTAGATACCCTGAAATATTGATCCCAATTTTGACCCCTATATTTGCCCTGTATATTGACCCATGATATTTGCCCTAAAAATTGACCCTACCTTGACACCTGATATTTGCCATGTTTTTTGTACCGATATTGACCCCCTATAGTTGCCCTGTATTTTGACCCCATATTGACCCCCTATACTTGCCCTGCATATTCACCCCAATTTTGTCCCCATATATTTGCCCTGTATATTGATCCCATATTGACCCCTGATATTTGGCCTGTATTTTGACCCAATATTGACCCCCTATACTTTCGCCAATATTGACACCCTATATTTTCCATTTATATTAACCCCAATTTTAATGTCTGTTATTTGCCCTGTATTTTCACCCTAGTTTTGACCCCCAATATTTGGCCTGTATTTTGACCCAATATTGACCCCCTATATTTTCGCCAATATTGACCCCCTATATTTTCCTTGTATATTTACCCCAATTTTAAACCCTGATATTTGCCATGTATTTTGACACCAGTTTTGACCCACTAAATTTGCCCTGTATTTTGACCCGATATTGACCCCCCCCCATATTGACTCTGTATATTGACCCCAATTTTGACCCCTTATATTTGACCTGTTTTTGGACCCTGAATTGACCCCTATATTTGCCCTATTTATTGACCACTCTAGTGACCCCTATATCTGCCCTGTATATTGATCCCATATTGAACCCCTTTAGTGGCCCTGTATATTAACCCCATTTTTGAACCCTGATATTTGTCATGTATTTTGAGAATATATTGGCCCCATTTACTTAAACTGAAATATTGATCCCAATTTTGACCCCCTATATTTGCCCTGTATATAGACCCATGATATTTGCCCTGAAAATTGACCCTATCTTGACACCCGCTATTTGCCATGTTTTTTGTCCCGATATTGACCCCCTCTAGTTGCCCTGTATTTTGACCCCATATTGACCCCCTATACTTGCCCTGCATATTCACCCCAATTTTGTTCCTATATATTTGCCCTGTATATTGATCCCATATTGACCCCGGATATTTGGCCTATATTTTGACCCAATATTGACCCCCTATATTTTCGCCAATATTGAAACGCTATATTTTCCATCTATATTAACCACATTTTTAACGTCTGATATTTGCCCTGTATTTTCACCCTAGTTTTGAACCCCGATATTTGGTCTTTATTTTGACCCAATATTGACCCCCTATATTTTCGCCAATATTGACCCCCTATATTTTCCATGTATATTAACCCCAATTTTAACCCCTGATATTTGCCATGTATTTTGAGCCCAGTTTTGACCCCCTACATTTGCCCTGTATTTCGAACCGATATTGACCCCCTATATTAACCCTGTATATTGACCCCAATTTTGACCCCTTATATTTGCCCTGTTTTTGGACCCTAAATTGGCACCTATATTTGCCCTGTATGTTTACCCCAATTTTTGCCCCCTATATTTACCCTGTATATTGACCCCTGATATTTGCCCTGTATTTTGACCCGATATTGACCCCCTATATTTGCCATTTCTGTTCACCCTAATTTTGACTACCTATATTTGCCCTAAGTATTTATCACGCTTTTGACCCATTATATCTACCCATGATATTTGCCCTGAAAATTGACCCTATATTGACACCCGATATTTGCCATGTTTTTTGTCACAATATTGACCCCCTATATTTTCCCTGTATATTGAACCCATATTTTCCCCCGATATTTGCCCTATATATTGACCCCAATTGTGACCCTTATATTTCCCTAGTATATTAACACCATATGAACCCCCACATTTGCCATGTATTTTGACCCAATATTGACCCCCTATAGTTGGCCTGTATTTTGACCCCATTTTTGAACCCTGATATTTGTCATGTATTTTGAGCACGTATTGGCCCCATTTAGTTACCCTGAAATATTGATCCCAATTTTGACCCCCTATATTTGCCCTGAAAATTGATCTTATATTGACATCTGCCATTTGCCCTGTATTTTGACCCGATATTGACCCCCTATAGTTGCCCTGAATTTTGACCCCATATTGACCCCCTATACTTGCCCTGCATATTAACCCTAATTTTGACCCCCTATAATTGCCCTGTCTATTCACCCCAATTTTGATTATCTATATTTGCCCTATGTATTGACCATTATTTTGACCCCCTATATTTGCACTGTATATTTACACCATATTGACCCCTTTTAGTAGCCCTGTATATTAACCCCATACTTGACCCCCGAAGTTTGGCCTGTATTTTGACCCAATAAAGACCCCCTATATTTTCCATGTATATTAAACCCAATTTTAACCCCTGATATTTCCCATGTTTTTTTACCTGATATAGACCCCCTATATTTGCCCTGTCTGTTGACCCCAATTTTGACTACCTATATTTGCCCTATTTATTGACCACTCTATTGACCCCCTATATTTGCCCTGTATATTGATCCCATATTGACCTCCGATATTTGGCCTGTATTTTGACCCAATATTGACCCCCTATATTTTCCATGTATATTAACCCCAATTTTAACCCCTGATATTTGCCATGTATTTTGAGCCCAGTTTTGACCCCCTACATTTGCCCTGTATTTTGACCCAATATTGAACCCCTATATTAACCCTGTATATTGACCCCTGATATTTGCCCTGTATTTTGACCCGATATAGACCCCCTATATTTGCCGTCTCTGTTCACAATAATTTTGACTACCTATATTTGCCCTATGTATTGACCACTCTTTTGACCCACTATATTTACCCTGTATATTGACCCCATATTTACCCCCAATATTTGCCCTATATATTGACCCCAATTATGATCCCTTATATTTCCCTAGTATATTAACACCATATGAACCCCCACATTTGCCATGTATTTTGACCCAATATTAACCCCTATAGTTGGCCTGTATTTTGACCCCATTTTTGAACCCTGATATTTGTCATGTATTTTGAGCACATATTGGCCCCATTTAGTTATTGATCCCTGAAATATTGATCCCAATTTTGACCCCCTATATTTGCCCTGTATATTGACCCATGATATTTGCCCTGAAAATTGACCTTATATTGACACCTGATATTTGCCATGTTTTTGTCCCGATATTGACCCCCTATAGTTGCCCTGTATTTTGACCCCATATTGACCCCCTATACTTGACCTGCATATTCACCCCAATTTTGTCCCCATATATTTGCCCTGTGTATTGATCCCATATTGACCCCGGATATTTGGCCTATATTTTGACCCAATGTTGACCCCCTATATTTTCGTCAATATTGACACCCTATATTTTCCATTTATATTAATGCCAATTTTGACATCTGATATTTGCCCTGTATTTTCACCCTAGTTTTGACCCCCTATATTTGGCCTTTATTTTGACCCAATATTGACCCCCGATATTTTCCATGCATATTAACCCCAATTTTAACCCCTGATATTTGCCATGTATTTTGACCCCAGTTTTGACACCCTACATTTGCCCTGTATTTTGACCCGATATTGACCCCCCCATATTAACCCTGTATATTGACCCCAATTTTGATCCATTATATTTGCCCTTTTTTTAGGACCCTAAATTGAGCCCTATATTTGCCCTTTTTATTGACCAATCTATTGAGCCCCTATATTTGCCCTGTATATTGATCCCATATTGACCCCCTTTAGTGGCCCTGTATATTAACCCCATTTTTGAACCCTGATATTTCTCATGTATTTTGAGCACATATTGGCCCCATTTAGTTACCCTGAAATATTGATCCCAATTTTGACCCCCTATATTTGCCCTGTATATTGACGCATGATATTTGCCCTGAAAATAGAGCTTATATTGATAACTGATATTTGCCATGTTTTTTGTCCCGATATTGAACCCCTATAGTTGGCCTGTATTTTGATCTCATATTGACCCCCTATACTTGACCTGCATATTCATCCCAATTTTGTCCCCATATATTTGCCCTGTATATTGATCCCATATTGACCCCTGATATTTGGCCTATATTTTGACCCAATATTGACCCCCTATATTTTTCTCCATATTGACACCATATATTTTCCATTTATATTAATGCCAATTTTGACATCTGATATTTACCCTGTATTTTCACCCTAGTTTTGACCCCCGATATTTGGCGTTTATTTTGACCCAATATTGACCCCCTATATTTTCCATGTATATTAACTCCAATTTTAACCCCTCATATTTGCCATGTAGTTCGACCCCAGTTTTGACCCCCCTATATTTGCCCTGTATTTTGAACCGATATTGACTCCCCCATATTGACCCGGTATATTGACCCCAATTTTGACCCCTTATATTTGACCTGTTTTTGGACTCTAAATTTACCCTTATTTGCCCTATTTATTGACCACTCTATTGAGCCCCTATATTTGCCCTCTATATTGATCTCATATTGACACCCTTTAGTGGCCCTGTATATTAACCCCATTTTTGAACCCTGATATTTGTCATGTATTTTGACCCCTTTTGGCCCCATTTAGTTACCCTGAAATATTAATCCCAATTTTGACCCCCTATATATGCCCTGTATATTGACCCATGATATTTGCCCTGAAAATTGACCCTATCTTGACACCCGATATTTGCCATGTTTTTTGTCCCGATATTGACCCCCTCTAGTTGCCCTGTATTTTGACCCCATATTGACGCCCTATACTTGACCTGCAGATTCACCCCAATTTTGACCCCATATAATTGCCCTGTATATTGATCCCATATTTACCCCGGATATTTGGCCTGTATTTTTACCCAATATTGACCCCCTATATTTTCGCCAATATTGACACCCTATATTTTCCATTTATATTAACCCCAATTTTGATGTCTGATATTTGCCCTGTATTTTCACCCTAGTTTTGACCCCCGATATTTGGCCTGCATTTTGACCCAATATTGACCCCCTATATTTTCCATGTATATTAACCACAATTTTAACCCCTGATATTTGCCAGGTATTTTGACCCCATTTTTGTCCCCATATATTTGCCCTGTATATTGATGCCATATTGACCCCCTTTAGTGGCCCTGTATATTAACCCCATTTTTGAACCCTGATATTTGTCATGTATTTTGAACCTATATTGGCCCCCTATATTAACTCTGTATATTGACCCCTGAGATTTGCCCTGTATTTTGTCCCAATATTGACCCCCTATATTTGCTGTCTCTCTTCACAATAATTTTGACTACCTATATTTGCCCTATGTATTGACCACTCTTTTGACACCCTATATTTGCCCTGTATATTGACCCCATATTTACCCCCAATATTTGCCCTATATATTGACCCCAATTATGATCCCTTATATTTTCCTAGTATATTAACACCATATGAACCCCCACATTTGCCATGTATTTTGACCCAATATTGACCCCTATAGTTGGCCTGTATTTTGACCCCATTTTTGAACCCTCATATTTGTAATGGATTTTGAGCACATATTGGCCCCTTTTAGTTACCCTGAAATATTGACCCCAATTTTGACCCCCTATATTTGCCCTGTATATTGACCCATGATGTTTGCCCTGAAAATTGACCTTATATTGACCCCCTATAGTTGCCCTGAATTTTGACCCCATATTGACCCCCTATACTTGCCCTGCATATTCACCCCAATTTTGTCCCCATATATTTGCCCTGTATATTGATCCCAAATTGACCCCTGATATTTGGCCTGTATTTTGACCCAATATTGACCCCCTATATTTTCGCCAATATTGACACCCTATATTTTCCATGTATATTAACCCCAATTTTAACCCCTGATATTTGCCATGTATTTTGACCCCAGTTTTGACACCCTACATTTGCCCTGTATTTTGACCCGATATTGACCCCCCATATTAACCCTGTATATTGACCCCAATTTTGACCCATTATATTTGCCCTTTTTTGGGACCCTAAATTGAGCCCTATATTTGCCCTTTTTATTGACCAATCTATTGAGCCCCTATATTTGCCCTGTATATTGATCCCATATTGACCCCCTTTAGTGGCCCTGTATATTAACCCCATTTTTGAACCCTGATATTTCTCATGTATTTTGAGCACATATTGGCCCCATTTAGTTACCCTGAAATATTGATCCCAATTTTGACCCCGTATATTTGCCCTGCATATTGACGCATGATATTTGCCCTGAAAATTGACCCTATCTTGACACCCGATATTTCCCATGTTTTTTGTCCCGATATTGACCCCCTCTACTTGCCCTGTATTTTGACCCCATATAGACACCCTATACTTGCCCTGCATATTCACCCCAATTTTGTCCCCATACATTTGCCCTGTATATTGATCCCATATTGACCCCCGATATTTGGCCTGTATTTTGACACAATATTGACCCCCTATATTTTCGCCAATATTGACACCCTATATTTTCCATTTATATTAACGCCAATTTTGACGTCTGATATTTGCCCTGTATTTTCACCCTAGTTTTGACCCCCAATATTTGGCCTGCATTTTGACCCAATATTGACACCCTATATTTTCCATTTATATTAACCCCAGTTTTAACGTCTGATATTTGCCCTGTATTTTCACCCTAGTTTTGACCCCCGATATTTGGCCTGCATTTAGACCCAATATTGACCCCCTATATTTTCAATGTATATTAACCCCAATTTTAACCCCTGATATTTACCATGTATTTTGAGCCCAGTTTTGACCCCCTACATTTGCCCTGTATTTTGACCCAATATTGAACCCCTATATTAACCCTGTATATTGACCCCTGATATTTGCCTTGTATTTTGTCCCGATATTGACCCCCTATATTTGCTGTCTCTCTTCACAATAATTTTGACTACCTATATTTGCCCTATGTATCGACCACTCTTTTGACCCCCTATATTTGCCCTGTATATTGACCCCATATTTACCCCCAATATTTACCCTATATATTGACCTCAATTATGATCCCTTATATTTCCCTAGTATATTAACACTATAGGAACCCCCACATTTGCCATCTATTTTGACCCAATATTGACCCCTATAGTTGGCCTGTATTTTGACCCCATTTTTGAACCCTGATATTTGTAATGGATTTTGAGCACATATTGGCCCCTTTTAGTTACCCTGAAATATTGATCCCAATTTTGACCCCCTATATTTGCCCTGTATATTGACCCATGATATTTGCCCTGAAAATTGACCTTATATTGACCCCCTATAGTTGCCCTGAATTTTGACCCCATATTGACCGCCTATACTTGCCCTGCATATTCACCCCAATTTTGTCCCCATATATTTGCCCTGTATATTGATCCCATACTGACCCCTGATATTTGGCCTGTATTTTGACCCAATATTGACCCCCTATATTTTCACCAATATTGACACCCTATATTTTCCATGTATATTAACCCCAATTTTAACCCCTGATATTTGCCATATATTTTGAGCCCAGTTTTGACACCCTACATTTGCCCTGTATTTTGACTCGATATTGACTCCCCATATTCACCCTGTATATTGACCCCAATTTTGACCCATTATATTTGCCCTTTTTTAGGACCCTAAATTGAGCCCTATATTTGCCCTTTTTATTGACCAATCTATTGAGCCCCTATATTTGCCCTGTATATTGATCCCATATTGACCCCCATTAGTGGCCCTGTATATTAACCCCATTTTTGAACCCTGATATTTCTCATGTATTTTGAGCACATATTGGCCCCATTTACTTAAACTGAAATGTTGATCCCAATTTTGATCCCATATATTTGCCCTATATATTGACGCATGATATTTGCCCTGAAAATAGAGCTTATATTGACACCTGATATTTGCCATGTTTTTTGTCCCGATATTGAACCCCTATAGTTGCCCTGTATTTTGACCCCATATTGACCCCCTATACTTGACCTGCATATTCACCCCAATTTTGTCCGCATATATTTGACCTGTATATTGATCCCATATTGACCCCGGATATTTGGCCTATATTTTGACCCAATATTGACCCCCTATATTTTCGTCAATATTGACACCCTATATTTTCCATGTATATTAACCCCAATTTTAACCCCTCATATTTGCCATGCATTTTGACCCCAGTTTTGACCCCCTACATTTGCCCTGTATTTTGAACCGATATTGACTCCCCCATATTGACCCTGTATATCGATCCCAATTTTGACCCCTTATATTTGACCTGTTTTTGGACCCTAAATTTACCCTTATTTGCCCTATTTATTGATCCCATATTGACACCCTTTAGTGGCCCTGTGTATTAACCCCATTTTTGAACCCTGATATTTGTCATGTACTTTGAGCCTATATTGGCCCCATTTACTTAAACTGAAATAATGATCCCAATATTGACCCCCTATATTTGCCCTGAAAATTGACCCTATCTTGATACCCGATATTTGCCATGTTTTTTGTCCCGATATTGACCCCCTCTAGTTGCCCTGTATTTTGACCCCATATTGACCCCCTATACTTGCCCTGCATATTCACCCCAATTTTGACCCCATATAATTGCCCTGTATATTGATCCCATATTGACCCCGGATATTTGACTTGTATTTTTACCCAATATTGACCCCCTATATTTTCCATGTATATTAACCCCAATTTTAACCCCTGATATTTGCCATGTATTTTGAGCCCAGTTTTGACCCCCTACATTTGCCTTGTATTTTGACCCGATATTGAACCCCTATATTAACCCTGTATATTGACCCCTGATATTTGCCCTGTATTTTGTCCCGATATTGACCCCCTATATTTGCCGTCTCTGTTCACAATAATTTTGACTACCTATATTTGCCCTATGTATTGACCACTCTTTTGACCCCCTATATTTGCCCTGTATATTGACCCCATACATACCCCCGATATTTGACCTATATATTGCCCCCAATTATGATCCCTTATATTTCCCTTCTATATTAAGACCATATGAATCCCAACATTTGCCATGTATTTTGACCCAATATTGACAGCCTATAGTTGGCCTGTATTTTGACCCCATATTGACCCCCTATACTTTCCCTGCATATTCATCCCAATTTTGACCCCCTATATTTGCACTGTATTTTTACTCCATATTGACCCCCTTTAGTTGCCCTGTATTTTAACCCCATTTTTGAACCCTGATATTTCTCATGTATTTTGAGCACATATTGGACCAAATTAGTTACCCTGAAATATTGATCCCAATTTTGACCCCCTGTATTTGCCCTGTATATTGACCCATGATATTTGCCGTGAAAATTGACCTTATATTGACACCTGATATTTGCCATGTTTTTTGTCCCGATATTGAACCCCTATATTTAACCAGTATATTGACTCAATATTGACCGGCAACATTTGCCTTGTATATTGACGACATATTGACCCCCGATATTTGCCCTGCATATTGACCCCAATTTTATCCCCATATATTTCCCCTGTAGGTTGACCCCATATTGACCCGCTATATTTTCCTCATATATGGACCTTTATATTGACTCCATATACTTGCACTGTTTATTGACCCCATGTTGACCCCCAATATTTTCCATGTTTTTTGACCCGATACAGAAACCCTATATTTGCCCTGTCTGTTGACCCCAATTTTGACTACCTATATTTGCCCTGTATATTGATCCCATATTGACCCCCTTTACTGGCCCTGTATATTAATCCCATTTTTGAACCCTGATATTTGTCATGTATTTTGAGCAGATATTGGCCCCATTTAGTTACCCTGAAATATTGATCCCAATTTTGACCCCCTATATTTGCCCTGTATATTGACCCATGATATTTGCCGTGAAAATTGACCTTATATTGACACCCGCTATTTGCCATGTTCTATTGTCCCGATATTGACCCCCTATAGTTGCCCTGTATTTTGACCCCATATTGACCCCCTATACTTTCCCTGCATATTCACCCCAATTTTGACCCCCTATATTTGCACTATATTTTTACTCCATATTGACCCCCTTTAGTTGCCCTGTATTTTAACCCCATTTTTGAACCCTGATATTTCTCATGTATTTTGAGCACATATTGGACCAAATTAGTTACCCTGAAATATTGATCCCAATTTTGACCCCCTGTATTTGCCCTGTATATTGACCCATGATATTTGCCGTGAAAATTGACCTTATATTGACACCTGATATTTGCCATGTTTTTTGTCCCGATATTGACCCCCTGTACTTGCCCTGTATTTTGACCCCATATTGACCCCCTATACTTGCCATGCATATTCACTCCAATTTTGTCCCCAATATTTGCCCTGTATATTGATCCCATATTGACCCCCGATATTTGGTCTGTATTTTGACCCAATATTGACCCCCTATATTTTCGCCAATATTGACACCCTATATTTTCCATGTATATTAACCTCAATTTTAACCCCTGATATTTGCCATGTATTTTGACCCCAGTTTTGACACCCTACATTTACCCTGTATTTTGACCCGATATTGACCCCCCCATATTAATTCTGTGTATTGACCCCAATTTTGACCACTTATATTTGCCCTTTTTTTTACCCTAAATTGACCCCTATATTTGCTCTGTCTGTTGAATCCAATTTTGACTACCTATATTTGCCCTCTATATTGACCCCATATTGATCCTCTTTAGTGGCCCTGTATATTATCTCCATTTTTGAATCCTGATATTTGTCATGTATTTTTAGCACATATTGGCCCAATTTAGTTACCCTGAAATACTGATCCCAATTTTGACCCCTTATATTTGCCCTGTATATTGACCCATGATATTTGCTCTGAAAATTGACCTAATATTGACACCAGATATTTGCCATGTTTTTTGTCCCGATAGTGACCCCCTATAGTTGCCCTGTATTTTGACCCCATATTGACCCCCTATACTTGCCCTGTATTTTGACCTGATATTGACACCCTATATTTGCTGTCTCTGTTCACCCTAATTTTGACTACCTATATTTGCCCTATGTATTGACCACTCTTTTGACCCCCTATATTTGCCCTGTATATTGACCCCATACATACCCCTGATATTTGACCTATATATTGCCCCCAATTATGATCCCTTATATTTCCCTTCTATATTAAGACCATATGAATCCCAACATTTGCCATGTATTTTGACCCAATATTGACAGCCTATAGTTGGCCTGTATTTTGACCCCATATTGACCCCCTATACTTTCCCTGCATATTCACCCCAATTTTGACCCCCTATATATGCACTGTATTTTTACTCCATATTGACCCCCTTTAGTTGCCCTGTATTTTAACCCCATTTTTGAACCCTGATATTTCTCATGTATTTTGAGCACATATTGGCCCAAATTAGTTACCCTGAAATATTGATCCCAATTTTGACCCCCTATATTTGCCCTGTATATTGACCCATGATATTTGCCGTGAAAATTGACCTTATATTGACACCTGATATTTGCCATGTTTTTTGTCCCGATATTGACCCCTATAGTTGCCCTGTTTTTTGACCCGATATTGACCCCCTATATTTAACCAGTATATTGACTCAATATTGACCGGCAACATTTGCCTTGTATATTGACGACATATTGACCCCCAATATTTGCCCTGCATATTGACCCCAATTTTATCCCCATATATTTCCCCTGTAGGTTGACCCCATATTGACCCGCTATATTTTCCTCATATATGGACCTTTATATTGACTCCATATATTTGCACTGTTTATTGACCCCATGTTGACCCCCAATATTTTCCATGTTTTTTGACCCGATACAGAAACCCTATATTTGCCCTGTCTGTTGACCCCAATTTTGACTACCTATATTTGCCCTGTATATTGATCCCATATTGACTCCCTTTAGTGGTCCTGTATATTAACCCCATTTTTGAACCCTGATATTTGTCATGTATTTTGAGCAGATATTGGCCCCATTTACTTAAACTGAAATGTTGATCCTAATTTTGACCCCCTATATTTGCCCTGTATATTGACCCATGATATTTGCCCTGAAAATTGACCTTATATTGACACCTGATATTTGCCATGTTTTTTGTCCCGATATTGACCCCCTCTACTTGCCCTGTATTTTGACCCCATATTGACCCCCTATACTTGCCATGCATATTCTCTCCAATTTTGTCCCCAATATTTGCCCTGTATATTGATCCCATATTGACCCCCGATATTTGGTCTGTATTTTGACCCAATATTGACCCCCTATATTTTCGCCAATATTGACCCCCTATATTTTCGCCAATATTGACACCCTATATTTTCCATGGATATTAACCCCAATTTTAACCCCTGATATTTGCCATGTATTTTGACCCCAGTTTTGACACCCTACATTTGCCCTGTATTTTGTCCCGATATTGACCCCCCATATTAATTCTGTGTATTGACCCCAATTTTGACCACTTATATTTGCCCTTTTTTTTACCCTAAATTGACCCCTATATTTGCTCTGTCTGTTGAATCCAATTTTGACTACCTATATTTGCCCTCTATATTGACCCCATATTGATCCTCTTTAGTGGCCCTGTATATTATCTCCATTTTTGAATCCTGATATTTGTCATGTATTTTTAGCACATATTGGCCCAATTTAGTTACCCTGAAATACTGATCCCAATTTTGACCCCTTATATTTGCCCTGTATATTGACCCATGATATTTGCTCTGAAAATTGACCTAATATTGACACCAGATATTTGCCATGTTTTTTGTCCCGATAGTGACCCCCTATAGTTGCCCTGTATTTTGACCCCATATTGACCCCCTATACTTGCCCTGCATATTCACCCCAATTTTGTCCCCATACATTTGCCCTGTATATTGATCCTATATTGATCCCCAATATTTGGCCTGTATTTTGATCCAATATTGACCTCCTATATTTTCCATGTATATTAACCCCAATTTTAACCCCTGATATTTGCCATGTATTTTGACCCCATTTTTGTCCCCATATATTTGCCCTGTATATTGATCCCATATTGACCCCCTTTAGTGGCCCTGTATATTAACACCATTTTTGAACTCTGATATTTGTAATGTATTTTGTCCCTATATTGGCCCCATTTACTTAAACTGAAATATTGATCCCAATTTTGACCCCCTATATTTGCCCTGTATATTGACCCATGATATTTGCCCTGAAAATTGACCCTATCTTGATACCCGTTATTTGCCATGTTTTTTGTCCTGATATTGACCTCCTATAGTTGCCCTGTACTTTGACCCCATATTGACCCCCTATACTTGCCCTGCATATTCACCCCAATATAGTCACCATATATTTGCCCTGCATATTGATCCCATATTGACCCTTGATATTTGGCCTATATTTTGACCCAATATTGACCCCCTATATTTTCGCCAATATTGACACCCTATATTTTCCATTTATATTAACACCAATTTTAACTCCTGATATTTAGCCTGTATTTTGACCCCAGTTTTGACACCCTACATTTGCCCTGTATTTTGACCCAATATTGACCCCCCCATATTAAACCTGTATATTGACCCCAATTTTGACCCCGTATATTTGACCTGTTTTTGGACCCTCAATTGAGCCCTATATTTGCCCTGTATGTTTACCCCAATTTTACCCCCTATATTTGCCCTGTATATTGACCCCTGATATTTGCCCTGTATTTTGACCTGATATTGACACCCTATATTTGCTGTCTCTGTTCACCCTAATTTTGACTACCTATATTTGCCCTATGTATTGACCACTCTTTTGACCCCCTATATTTGCCCTGTATATTGACCCCATACATACCCCCAATATTTGCCCTATATATTGCCCCCAATTATAATCCCTTATATTTCCCTTCTATATTAAGACCATTTTAATCCCGACATTTGCCATGTATTTTGACCCAATATTGACACCCTATATTTTCCATTTATGTTAATGCCAATTTTGACATCTGATATTTGCCCTGTATTTTCACCCTAGTTTTGACCCCCGATATTTGGCGTTTATTTTGACCCAATATTGACCCCCAATATTTTCCATGTATATTAACCCCAATTTTAACCCCTCATATTTGCCATGTAGTTCGACCCCAGTTTTGACCCCCCTACATTTGCCCTGTATTTTGAACCGATATTGACTCCCCCATATTGACCCGGTATATTGACCCCAATTTTGACCCCTTATATTTGACCTGTTTTTGGACCTAAATTTACCCCTATATTTGCCCTATTTATTGACTACTCTATTGACCACCTATATTTGCCCTGTATATTGATCCCATATTCACCCCCTTTAGTGGCCCTGTATATTAACCCCATTTTTGAACCCTGATATTTGTCATGTATTTTGAGCCTATTTTGGCCCCATTTACTTAATCTGAAATATTGATCCCTATTTTGACCCCTTATATTTGCCCTGTATATTGACCCATGATATTTGCCCTGAAAATTGACCCTATCTTGACACCCGATATTTCCCATGTTTTTTGTCCCGATATTGACCTCCTATAGTTGCCCTGTATTTTGACCCCATATTGACCCCTTATACTTGCCCTGCATATTCACAACAATATAGTCACCATATATTTGGCCTGCATTTAGACCCAATATTGACCCCCTATATTTTCAATGTATATTAACCCCAATTTTAACCCCTGATATTTGCTATGTATTTTGAGCCCAGGTTTGACCCCCTACATTTGCCCTGTATTTTGACCCGATATTGACCCCTTATATTAACCCTGTATATTGACCCCAATTTTGACCCCTTATATTTGCCCTGTTTTTGGACCCTAAATTGACCCCTATATTTGCCCTGTATGTTTACCCCAATTTTTACCCCCTATATTTGTCCTGTATATTGACCCCTGATATTTGCCCTGTATTTTCACCTGATATTGACACACTATATTTTCTGTCTCTGTTCACCCTAATTTTGACTACCTATATTTGCCCTATGTATTGACCACTCTTTTGACCCCCTATATTGACCCATGATATTTGCCCTGAAAATTGACCTTACATTGACACTTGGTATTTGCCATCTTTTTTGTCCCGATATTGACCCCCTATAGTTGCCCTGTATTTTGACCCCATATTGACCCCCTATACTTGCCTTGCATATTCACTCCAATTTTGTCCCCATATATTTGCCCTGTATATTGATCCCATATTGACCCCCTTTAGTGGCCCTGTATATTAACCCAATTTTGGAACCCTGATATTTGTCATGTATTTTGAGCACATATTGGCCCCATTTTGTTACCCTGAAATATTGATCCCAATTTTGACCCCCTATATTTGCCCTGTATATTGATCCCATATTGACCCCCGATATTTGGTCTGTATTTTAACCCAATATTGACCCCCTATATTTTCGCCAATATTGACACCCTATATTTTCCATGTATATTAACCCCCATTTTAACCCCTGATATTTGCCATGTATTTTGACCCCAGTTTTGACCCTCTACATTTGCCCTGTATTTTGACATGATATTGACCCCCCATATTAACTCTGTATATTGACCCCAATTTTGACCCCTTATATTTGCCCTTTTTTTGGACCCTAAATTGACCCCTATATTTGCCCTGTCTGTTGACCCCAATTTTGACTACCTATTTTTGCCCTGTATATTGACCCATGATATTTGCCCTGAAAATTGACCTTATATTGACACCTGATATTTGCCATGTTTTTCGTCCCGATATTGACCCCCTATAGTTGCCTTGTATTTTGACCCCATATTGCCCCCCTATACTTGCCTTGCATATTCACTCCAATTTTGTCCCCATATATTTGCCCTGTATATTGATCCCATATTGACCCCCGATTGGGGTGAATATGCATGGCAAGTATAGGGGGTCAAATATAGTGGGTCAACATTGGTATCAATATTTCAGGGTAACTGAGTGGGGCCAATATGGACTCAAAATACATGACAAATATCAGGGTTCTAAAACATGGTTAATAAACAGTGCAAATATGGGGGGACAATATAGGATCAATATACAGGGCAAATATAGGGGGTCAATATGAGATCAATATACAGTGCAAATATAGGTAGTCAAAATTGGGGTCAACAGAAAGGGCAAATATAAGGGGTTTATATCGGGTCAAAAAACATGGAAAATATTGGTGGTGAACATGGGGTCAATATACAGTGCAAATATATGGAGTCAATATAAAGGTCAATATATAAGGAAAGTATAGCGGGTCAATATGGGGTCAACCTACCGGGAAATATATGGGGACAAAATTAGGGTCAATATGCAGGGCAAATATCGGGGTCAATATATCATCAATATACAGGGCAAATGTTGGGGGTCAATATGGAGTCAATATACTGGTTAAATATAGGGGGTCAATATCGGGTCAAAATACCGGGCAAATTTAGGGGGTCAAAACTAGGATGAAAATACAGGGCAAATATCAGGGCCACTAAAGGGAGTCAATATGGGATCAATATACAAGGCAAATATAGGGGGTCAATAGAGTGGTCAATAAATAGGGCAAATATAGGGGGTCAAATTTGAGGTCAATAAACAGGGTTAATATAGGTGGTCAATAGTGGGTCAAAATACAGGGCAAATGTAGGGGGTCAAAACTGGGGTCAAAATACATGGGAAATATCAGGGGTTAAAACTGGGGTTAATATACATGGAAAATATAGGGGGTCAATATTGGCGAAAATATAGGGGGTCAATATTGGGTCAAAATACAGGCCAAATGGGGTTAATATACAGGGCCACTAAAGGGGGTCAATATGGGATCAATATACAGGGCAAATATAGGGACTCAATAGATTGGTCAATAAATAGGGCAAATAAGGGTCAATTTAGGGTCCAAAAACAGGTCAAATATAAGGGGTCAAAATTGGGGTGAATATATAGGGTTAATATGGGGGGTCAATATCGGATCAATATACAGGGCAAATGTAGGGCGTCAAAAGGGGTCAAAATACTTGGGAAATATCAGGGGTTAAAATTGGGGTTAATATACATGGAAAATATAGGGGGTCAATATTGGCGAAAATATAGGGGGTCAATATTGGGTCAAAATACAGGCCAAATATCCGGGGTCAATATGGGATCAATATACAGGGCAAATATATGGGGACAAAATTGGGGTGAATATGCAGGGCAAGTATAGGGCGTCAATATGGGGTCAAAATACAGGGCAACTATAGGAGGTCAATATCAGGACAAAAAACATTTCAAATATCGGGTGTCAAGATAGGGTCAATTTTCAGGGCAAATATAGGGGGTCAAAATTGGGATCAATATTTCAGTTTAAGTAAATGGGGCCAATATAGGCTCAAAATACATGAGAAATATCAGAGTTCAAAAATGGGGTTAATATACAGGGCCACTAAAGGGGGTCAATATGGGATCAATATACAGGGCACATATAGGGGGTCAATAGAGTGGTCAATAAATAGGGAAAATATAGGTAGCCAAAATTGGGGTCAACTGACAGGGCAGATATGGGGGTCTATATCAGATCAAAAAACATGGAAAATATTGGGGGACAACATGGGGTCAATATACAGTTCAAATATATAGAGTCCATATAAAAGTCCATATATAAATTAAATATGGGGGTCAATATGGAGTGAACCTACAGGGGAAAAATATGGGGACAAAATTGGAGTCAATATGCAGGGCAAATATCGGGGGTCAATATGTGTTCAATATACAGGGCAAATGTTGGGGGTCAATATCGATTCAATACACTGGTTTAATATAGGGAGTCAATATCGGGTCAAAATACAGGGCAAATGTAGGGGGTCAAAACTGGGGTGAAAATACAGGGCAAATATCAGACGTTAAAATTGGGGTTAATATACATGGAAAATATAGGGTGTCAATATTGGGTCAAAATACGGGCCAAATATCCGGGATCAATATGGGATCAATATACTAAGCAAATATATGGGGTCAAAATTGGGGTGAATATGCAGGGCCAGTATAGAGGGTTAATATTGGGTCTAAATACATGGCAAATGTGGGGGTTCATATGGTGTTAATATACAAGGGAAATATAAGGGGTCAAAATTGGGGTCAATATATAGGGCAAATATTGGGAGTAAATATGGGGTCAATAAGCACAGCAATTATAGGGGTCAATATTGGGATAAAAAACATGTCAAATAATCGGGGGTCAATATAGGTTCAATTTTCAGGGCAAATATCGGAGGTCAATATAAGGTCAATACACAGGGCAAATATAGGGTGTCAAAATTGGTATCAATATTTCAGGGCCAGAAAAGGGGGCCAGTATGGTGTCAAAATACATAACAAATATCAGTGTTCAAAAATGGGGTTAATATACAGGGCAACTAAAGGGAGTCAAAATGAGGTAAATATACAGTGCAAATATAAGGGGTCAAAAGAGTGGTCAATACATAGGGCAAATATAGGTAGTCAAAATTGGGGTGAATAAAAAGCGCAAATATAGGTGTCCATTTCAGGTCAAAAACAGGGCAAATATATGGGGACAAAATTGGGGTGAATATGCAGGGCAAGTATAGGGGGTCAATATGGGATCAATATACAGGGCAAATATAGGGGGTTAATAGAGTGGTCAATAAATAGAGCAAATATAAGTAGTCAAAATTGGGGTCAACTGACAGGGCAAATATAGGGGTCAATATACAGGGTAAATATAGGGTGTCCATATTGGATCAAAATACAGGCCTAATATCGGGGGTCAATAATGGATCAATAATCAGGGCAAATATATGGGGTCAAAATTGAGGTGAATGTGCAGGGAAAGTATAGGGGGTCAATATGGGGTCAAAATACAGGCCAACTATAGGGGGTCAATATTGGGTCAAAATACATGGCAAATGTGTGGATTAATATGGTCTTAATAAAGAAGGGAAATATAAGGGATCATAATTGGGGCAATATATAGGGCAAATATCGGGGGTATGTATGGGGTCAATATACAGGGCAAATATAGGGGGTCAAAAGAGTGGTCAATACTTAGGGCAAATATAGGTAGTCAAAATTAGGGTGAACAGAGACAGCAAATATAGGGTGTCAATGTCAGGTCAAAATACAGGGCAAATATCAGGGGTCAATATACAGGGCAAATATAGGGGGTAAAAATTGGGGTAAACATACAGGGCAAATATAGGGCTCAATTGAGGGTCCAAAAACAGGTCAAATATAAGGGGTCAAAATTGGGGTCAATATACAGGGTTAATATGGGGGGGTCAATATTGGGTCAAAATACAGGGCAAATGTAGTGGGTCAAAACTGGGGTCAAAATACATGGCAAATATCAGGGGTTAAAATTGGGGTTAATATAAAAGGCAAATATAGGGGGTCAATAGTGGCAAAAATATAGGGGGTCAATATTGGGTCAAAATACAGGCCAAATATCAGGAGTCAATATGGGATCAATATACAGGGCAAATATATGGGGTCAAAATTGGGGTCAAAAGACAGGGCAAATATAGGGGGTCTATATCAGGTCAAAAAACTTGGGAGATATCAGGGGTTAAAATTGGGGTTAATACACATGCAAAATATAGGGGTCAATACTGGGTCAAAATACGGGCCAAATATCGGGGGTCAAAAATGAGGTTAATATACAGGGCAACTAAAGGGGGTCAATATGGGGTCAATATACAGTGCAAATATAGGGGGTCAAAATAATGGTCTATACATAGGGCAAATATAGGTAGTCAAAATTGGGGTGAACAGAGACGGCAAATATAGGGGGTCAATATGGGGTCAAAATCCAGGGCAACTATAGGGGATCAATATTGGGTCAAAATACATGGCAAATGTGGGGGTTCATATGGTCTTCATATACAAGGGGAATATAAGGGGTCAAAATTGGGGTCAATATATAGGGCAAATATCGGGGGTAAATATGTGTTCAATATACAGGGAAAATATAGGGGGTCAATAATGGGACAAAAAACATGGCAAATATTGGGTGTCGATATAGGGTCAATTTTCAGGGCAAATATCATGGGTAAATATAGGGGGTCAAAAGAGTGATCAATACATAGGGCAAATATAGGTTGTCAAAATTAGGGTGAACAGAGATGGCAAATATAGGGGCTCAATATCGGGTCAAAATACAGGCCAAATATCAGGGCTCAATATACAGGGCAAATATAGGGGGAAAAATTGGGGTAAACATATAGGGGCCAATTTAGGGTCCAAAAACAGGGCAAATATAAGGGGTCAAAATTGGGGTCAATATACAGGGTTAATATAGGGGGTCAATATCGGTGTAAAATACAGGGCAAACATAGTGGGTCAAAACTGGGGTCAAATTACATGGCAAATATCAGGGGTTTAAATTGTGGTTAACATACATGGAAAATATAGAAGGTCAATATTGGGTCCAAATACAGGTTAAATATCGGGGATCAATATGGGATCAATATACAGGGCAAATATATGGGGACAAAATTGGGGTGAATATGAAGGGCAAGTATAAAGGGTCAATATGGGGTCAAAATACAGGGCAACTATAGGGGGTCAATATCGGTACAAAAAACATGGCAAATATCAGGTGTCAAGATAGGGTCAATTTTCAGGGCAAATATCATGGGTCAATATACAGGGCAAATATAGGGGGTCAAAATTGGGATCAATATTTCAGTTTAAGTAAATAGGGCCAATATAGGCTCAAAATACATGACAAATATCAGGGTTCAAAAATGGGGTTAATATACAGGGCCACTAAAGGGGGTCAATATGGGATCAATATACAGGGCAAATATAGGGGGTCAATAGAGTGGTCAATAAATAGGGCAAATATAGGGCTCAATTGAGGGTCCAAAAACAGGTCAAATATAAGGGGTCAAAATTGAGGTCAATATACAGGGTCAGTATGGGGGGGTCAATATTGGGTCAAAATACAGGGCAAATTTAGTGGGTCAAAACTGGGCTCAAAATACATGGCAAATATCAGGGGTTAAAATTGGGGTTAATATACATGGAAAATATAGGGTGTCAATATTGGCGAAAATATAGGGGGTCAATATTGGGTCAAAATACAGGCCAAATATCAGGGGTCAATATGGGATCAATACACAGGGCAAATATATGGGGACAAAATTGGGGTGAATATGCAGGGCAAGTATAGGCGGTCAATATGGGGTCAAAATACAGGGCAAATGTCAGATGTCAATATAAGGTCAATTTTCAGGGCAAATATCATGGGTGAATATACAGGGCAAATATAGGGGGTCAAAATTGGGATCAATATTTCAGGGTAACTAAATGGGGCCAATATGTGCTCAAAATACATGACAAATATCAGGTTTCAAAAATGGGGTCAAAATACAGGCCAACTATAGGGGGTCAATATTGGGTCAAAATAGATGGCAAATGTGGGGGTTCCTATAGTGTTAATATACTAGGGAAATATAAGGGATCATAATTGGGGTCAATATATAGGGCAAATATTGGGGGTAAATATGGGGTCAATATACAGGGTAAATATAACGGGTCAAAAGAGTGGTCAATACATAGGGCAAATATAGGTAGTCAAAATTATTGTGAACAGAGACGGCAAATATAGGGGGTCAATATCGGGACAAAATACAGGGCAAATATCAGGGGTCAATATACAGGGTTAATATAGGGGTTCAATATTGGGTCAAAATACAGGACAAATATCAGGGGTTAAAATTGTGGTTAATATACATGGAAAATATAGGGGGTCAATATTGGGTCAAAATGCAGACCAAATATCGGGGGTCAAAACTAGAGTGAAAATACAGGGCAAATATCAGACTTTAAAATTGGGGTTAATATGAATGGAAAATATAGGGTGTCAATATTGGCGAAAATATAGGGGGTCAATATTGGGTCAAAATACAGGCCAAATATCAGGGGTCAATATGGGATCAATATACAGGGCAAATGTATGGGGACAAAATTGGGGTGAATATGCAGGGCAAGTATAGGGTGTCTATATGGGGTCAAAATACAGGGCAAGTAGAGGGGGTCAATATCGGGACAAAAAACATGGGAAATATCGGGTGTCAAGATAGGGTCAATTTTCAGGGCAAATATCATGGGTCAATATACAGGGCAAATATAGGGGGTCAAAATTGGGATCAATATTTCAGTTTAAGTAAATGGGGCTAATATAGGCTAAAAATACATGACAAATATCAGGGTTCAAAAATGGGGTTAATATACAGGGCCACTAAAGGGGGTCAATATGGGATCAATATACAGGGCAAATATAGGGACTCAATAGATTGGTCAATAAATAGGGCAAATAAGGGTCAATTTAGGGTCCAAAAACAGGTCAAATATAAGGGGTCAAAATTGGGGTGAATATATAGGGTTAATATGGGGGGTCAATATCGGATCAATATACAGGGCAAATGTAGGGCGTCAAAAGGGGTCAAAATACTTGGGAAATATCAGGGGTTAAAATTGGGGTTAATATACATGGAAAATATAGGGGGTCAATACTGGCGAAAATATAGGGGGTCAATATTGGGTCAAAATACAGGCCAAATATTGGGGGTCAATATGGGATCAATATACAGGGCAAATGTATGGGGACAAAATTGGGATGAATATCCAGGGCAAGTATAAGGGGTCAATATGGGGTCAAAATACAGGGCAACTATAGGGGGTCAATATCGGGACAAAAAACATGGCAAATATCAGGGGTTAAAATTGGGGTTAATATACAAGGAAAATATAGGGGGTCAACATTGGGGTGAATATGCAGGTCAAGTATGGGGGGGTCAATATGGGGTCAAATACAGGACAACTATAGGGGGTCAATATCGGGGCAAAAAACATGGCAAATATCAGGTGTCAATATAAGGTCAATTTTCAGGGCAAATATCATGGGTCAATATACAGGGCAAATATAGGGGGTCAAAATTGGGATCAATATTTCAGGGTAAATAAATGGGGCCAATATGTGCTCAAAATACATGACAAATATCAGGGTTCAAAAATGGGGTTAATATACAGGGCCACTAAAGAGGGTCAATATGGGTTGAATATACAGTGCAAATATAGAGGGTCAAAAAGTGTTCAATACATATGGAAAATATAGGTAGTCAAAATTGGGGTGAACAGACCGGGCAAATATAGGGGGTCAATATGGCATCAAAATCCAGGCCAAATATTGGGGGTCAATATACAGGGCAAATATTTGGGGTTAAAATTGGGGTGAATATGTAGGGCAATTACAGGGGTTCAATATGGGGTAAAAATACAGGGCAGCTATAGGGGGTCAATATCGGGACAAAAAACATGGCAAATATTGGGTGTCAATATAGGGTCAATTTTCAGGGCAAATATCAGGGGTCAATATACAGGACAAATGTAGGGGGTCAAAATTGGGATCAATATTTCAGGGTAACTAAATAGTGCCAATACGGACTCAAAATACATGAGAAATATCAGGGTTCAAAAATGGGGTTAATATACAGGGCCACTAAAGGGGGTCAATATGGGATCAATATACAGGGCAAATATAGGGGGTTAATAGAGTGGTGAATAAATAGGGCAAATATAGGTAGTCAAATTTGGGGTGAACAGACAGGGCAAATATAGGGGCTCAATATCGGGTCAAAATACAGGCCAAATATCGGGGGTCAATATGGGATCAACATACAGGGCAAATATATGGGGTCAAAATTGGGGTGAATATGCAGGGAAAGCATAAAGGATCAATATGGGGTCAAAATCCTGGGCAACTATAGGGGGTCAATATTGGGTCAAAATACATGGCAAATGTGGGGGTTCATATGGTGTTAATATACAAGGGAAATATAAGGGGTCAAAATTGGGGTCAATATATAGGGCAAATATCGGGGGTAAATGTGGGGTCAATGTACAGGGCAAATATAGGGGGTCAATAATGGGACAAAAACATGGCAAATATCGATTGTCAATATAGAGTCAATTTTCAGGGCAAATATAGGGGGTCAAAATTGGGATCAACATTTCAGGGCAACTAATGGGGCCAATATGTGCTCAAAACACATGACAAATATCAGGGTTCAAAAATGGGGTAATATACAGGGCCACTAAAGGGGGTCAATATGGGATCAATATACAGGGCAAATATAGGGGGTCAATTGAGTGGTCAATAAATAGGGCAAATATAGGTAGTCAAAATTGGGGTCAACAGACAGGGCAAATATAGGGGGTCTATATCAGGTCAAAAAACATGGGAAATATCAAGGGTATATTGCCCTGTATATTGACCCATGATATTTGCCCTGAAAATTGACCCTATATTGACATCCGATATTTGCCATGTTTTTTTGTCCCGATATTGACCCCCTATAGTTGCCCTGAATTCTGACCCCAATTTTGTCCCCATATATTTCCCCTGTATATTGACCATATATTGACCCCCTATATTTTCCTTTTATATGGACCTCTATATTGACCCCATATCTTTGCTATGTATTTTGACCCCAGATTTACCTCCGATATTTGCCCTGTATATTTACCCCATATTGACCCCCGATAGTTGCCCTGTATTTTGACTCGATATTGATCCCCTATATTTCCCTGTATATTGACACTCATATTGACCCCAATATTTGCCCTGTATATTGACCCCATATTTACGCCCGATATTTGCCCTGTTTTTTGACCTGATATTGACCCCTATATATGCCCTTTATATTGTATGCAATTTTGTCCCCATATATTTCACTTGTATATCGACCACATATTGACCCTCAATATTTTCCTTTTTTATGCACCTCTATATTGACCTCTATATAGTAAATCTGGGGTAAAAATACATTGCAAAGATATTTGCAATGTATTTTTACCCCAGATTTACCTCCGGTATTTGCCCTGTATATTTACCCCATATTGACCCCCTGTATTTTCCATGCATTTCACCCCAATTTTCCATGCATATTCACCCCAATTTTGACCCCTGATATTTGCCCTGTATTTTGACCCCATATTGACCCTCAATCGTTGCCCTGTATATTCTCCCATCTTGGCCATATGCCTTGTCTAAATAGGGAGGTTTCAAAACAGGGAGAGGCCAAACCCTTAGTCTCTGGAGCAGCAGGGAAAAGGCTTGCTCCATCTCCTACATGACCTTTTTTCAGGTATTTGAGGAAGGTTGGTTTCCAGGCCTAGAGGATCGAAATGATCCGACCAGCAAGAGGCAGGCCACCCTTCCCACCTCTGACCCCTTTTTCTAGTGCGACATTATCACAAAAGCAGGTGCGCTTGGAGGACTGGTGGATTCCTCGATGGCCGGCCCCAGCTGGGTTTGCCACGGGGGTTGCGGAGAGGATGCCAAATTAAGCTCCTGCCGCCGAAACCAGATGCAAAGCAAAGTAGCTTCTTTATGTATTCATGAGCTGCTCGGAAGAGAAATAAGAGCATTCATTACCACGCAAAACTGTTACTAATGACATCTACCTGGCGCCCAGCGCCACTGGAAATCTAATGCGACACACTCAGGGAGAGGGGAAAATGCATTCGCTTATTCAAGAGGGCCCCGGCGGTGAATGGAAAATTTCCCTTCCTTGGCCCAAGCTCATTCTGCATTCACTCAGAGCAACATTTACAATTCTTCTGCCGCTATGTCCTACCAGGCCCTCCGCGCTCGCTGTCACGACCCTGATATTAGCTGGAAATTGGAAATTCGATGGCGTGGCTGAAGGGGGGGCACAGAGCTAGGCGGCGGGGCAGATGGCTTCCCCCCATCTCTGCCTAGATAGCAGAAAGAAAGAAAGAAAGAAAGAAAGAAAGAAAGAAAGAAAGAAAAGCTAATGAAAGTTGGGAAGGAAGGAAGGAAGGAAGGAAGGAAGGAAGGAAGGAAGGAAGGAAGGAAGGAAGGAAGGAAGGAAGGTTGAGCTAGCAACAGATAAGAAGAGAAGGAAGGAAGGAGAGCTAGTAAAAGATAGGGAAAGGAAGGAAGGAAGGAAGGAAGGAAGGAAGGAAGGAAGGAAGGAAGGTTGTAGGGCTGCAGCCCCACATACACGATGCACCCTCTCCCACAAAAAGTATCGAATAAATATTTTGCCCCCAAACAGTCACTGGGGGGTATGGAAGGTGGGCATTTTCTCCATGTTTGGGGGCTTCCTGGGGCATTTTAGACTTTATTTCCTTTTTCAAAGGAGGGCCTACTCTAGATTCTAGAGGCAGGAATTGGGATCATCCAGAGGATAGCAAGCAAGGCAGAACAGGCGCCTGACATCTTTCGAATTAATCAGAGAGGCAAAGGACCGGCACGCTGGGCAAACATTGCATAAAATGTGTGTCTCTCTTTCTGGCCGTGATTAAATTAGAAGGTTCTTCAGCTAATACCAAAATGGCCCCCACAGCAAATAAGCAAGAAGAGGTCTAATGAAGTGGATATGAGACCAAGCAGGAGACAGAGAGAGAAAAGATGGGGAGCCAGAGGCGGGTTATAGTCTGAATATCAAGGGAGAAGAAGCAAAGAGATGGGAAAAGAGACCAAAGAAAGGGGGACGGGTTTGTGCAACAGGGTTTCCCCTCCCTTACTTGGATAGAGTTCAGATGTTAAAGTTCGGACTAAACCCTGTAGCAGATTCACTCTCCCACTGGCATGGAAGCCTCTAGCCCTCACCAGCCAAGACCTTAGGGCACAGGAACCCCGTGAAACTGGGAAAACCACTATTTCTCCTACCCGAAAGGACACCTCTCTAGGGATTTCTAGGTCCTCCAGCGCAACTCTGTGGTCAACATCTACCAGGAGATGACCATAGAGTCATGCTGGAGGACCTATAGATGCCCAGAGAAGTCTTTTCTGTAGCAATCACTAGGTTCTCCAGTGTGACTCTATGGTCATAGTACCACTCTATCCTGATTTGGTCAAGCCTCGCCTGGAATAATCCTGTGTCCAGTTCTGGGCATCACAATTCAAAAAGGATGTCGAGAAGCTGGAGCGTGTCCAGAGGAGGGTGACCAAATTGGTCTAGAAACTATAAAGCCCTATGAGGAGAGACTTAGGGAGCTGGGCATGTTTAGCCTGCAGAAGAGATGGTTAAGAGGTGACATGATAGCCCTGTTTAAGTATTTGAAGGGGTGTCATGTTGAGGATGGAGTAAACTTGTTTCCTGATGCTCCAGAGAATAGGACACAATGGAGCCTCAATGGATTCAAATTGTAGGAAGATTCCACCTAAACATTAGGAAGAACTTCCTGAGAGTAAGAGCTCTTTGACAGTGGAATATGTCGCTTTGGAGTCCCTGTCTTTGGAGGTTTTTAACCAGGACTGGATGGCCCTCTATCAGGAGGGCTATGATTGTGTCTTCCTGCATGGCAGAGGGTTGGACTTGATAGCCTCTGGGGCCTCTCCCAACTCTATGGTTCTGTCTTGTGGACGTGAGTTCCACAGTGATGTCTGCTTTCCCCGTACATCCAGCAGCAGCTGCCTTTTATTTCACTCTTGTTCCCTTCTGAATCGAACGAACAATTCCAAGGCACAGAGAAGTTGCCAAAACAAAAAAAGAATACAAGACCTTTCAGGGCTATACAATCACACACACACAGAGAGAGAAAGACACACACAGACACAAGAGGGCTTTCATCCCCTTTGCCACCTGCGTGCCAGAAACATAATACAAAATTTCATTTTGCTTTCCACGTGGCCTATTGAAACCTTTGTCCGGCCGGAGGCGAATTGCCTGCTACTGTTTTCGGCCTCTTTGGGTGCAAATTCAATTAGCTGGAAGGTGTGAAGAGAAAAGTTGAGCCTTTTCCCTCCCCGAAATCACCTTTCCAAGAGGGGGGCAGCGAGGGGGGCATGTGTGTATATGTGTAAGAAAGAGGGCGAAGTCTCAAATTTCCATGGACGTATTTCACACCTACTTAGCCGACAAGGAAACCTTGGCGGAAGGCAGAGAAAATAAATTGGGCTGACGAACACATTTGATGTCCCTGGTCTTTTTCTCTGCAAGTGCTAAGTTTGTACATCCTGTGCACTAACAGAAAACTTACTTCTATTTTATTTATTTATTTATTTATTTATATAGCACCATAACATTTACAGACATCACCTCTTCCACTTTGAAACCTGTCAATGGCGTACAATCTAAAAATCATAAAGTAAAAACAAAAACACCAAAAAAAACAACTATACAGTAATTAAGTAAATTATACCAATTAAAATACAAAACTATAAAAACAGGTAATACATATGACAAATCTAAAGTTATGAAACAGTTCCAGAGAACAAGATAGTCTTTATTTCGGATGTAAAGCTAGCAAGAGAAGAGATAGCTCTCCCGGAATTAATGCAGCTTGGTGCCGCTTTAACTGCCCTGGCTCCATGCTTTTGGGATTCTGAAATTTGTCTTTTTTGCCCCATCTTCAGATATTTGGAGATGGCTGGGGATTGAACTAGAAAATCAAGAAGATTCTAGCGATGTATCCAAGTCTTTTACTCCAAGTCTCAAGACTTTGCAAGATAATTTCAAGTCGAAGTCTCAAGTCTGGGAGACTACTTTCACAGAAAAAAATGGAGGTATGGGAAGGAGGAATTTCAATAACTAGAAAATCAAAAAGATGTGCACCAAGTTAGGTAAAAAAACTTAACAGAAGGGACCAGCAAATGTGTTAGGCAATGGGCTCGAGGCAGAAGTTCCTCCAAGTTTTTATGGTATTACAAGTCTTTGGTTTCCTGTACAATGCTTTGGGGGAAAAGGGACGTTTTGCAGCACAAAACTGTGGCCCAGATGACATGGGACACATTTGGGAGGTGGGCCACATTCAGCTTTGCAAAGGCTTTAGAAGTCTCCTTGGAAGTGCCATGGGGACAGGCTGCTGAGCAGACCTCAGTATTCATCTGAAGCCCATTGCCTAATGTGTTTGCTGTTTTGGGATGAAGTTAGGTGAGAAAATCAGTCGCTAAAAATATACAGGTCTTGAGTTGTGTCGAGTCGAGCCATCATTTCTTGCCAATCGAGTCCAAGTCAAGTCATTGATGTGACTTACTCAACTCAAGTCCTGAACACCCGCCTGAAGCCCATTGCCTAACGCATTTGCTTTTTCTGGATGAAATTAAGCCAGAAAGTCGGTCACTGAAAACATACAATTTGTGAGTCGAGTCATTGCCAAATTTGCTTCCAAGTCAAGTAACTTACTTGACTTGCATCCGAGTCAATCACTTCCACTCTACTTCATTGCTATGACTCTATGGGGACCCAAGCCTGCTTCATTTCCAAAACCAAGGCTTGGATGTATTCAGGGTAGTGTGTGTCTATATGTGCCTCCAAGTCACTTGTCAACTATGGTGACCACCTGAATTTTGTAGGGTTTTCTGGTATTCCTGTACAGTGCTTTAAAGAATGGATTGTCTGTAGCACAAGACTTTGGTCCAGATGATACAGGACACATTTGGGAACTGGGCCTCAGTCAGCGCTGGACAGAAAATTCCCATCACTTGGTGTCAACTTTTCGATCTGTTTTTCCACTCGGGGCGACTGTGCAAACTCAAGAGAAATCATGCACCGCAGAGGCGGACGAGGGAAAACACAGGAACCGATGAGCATCTCCCAAGCTTTCTCCAAGATGTCTGTCTCCTTGGCCGGCTTCCAGCTCACGGCTCAAGAGTGGTCTGGAAGGAAGCATTTCATTAATCCCACTCCTGGGCGTCCGTGCCAAGGCGAATCCGCCCCACGTCCCTCCCTTTGCAACCCATGCCAGCTGGAAACAGTTGGAGAAGGTCCAGAAAGCGGCCATAGCTCACCATGGACAGATGCGGCTGTTCCCAGAAGAGAGAAATAGGATCAGCACAAGGCTATTCTCCTTGCCAGGAAAACAAGGAAAGGGGAGAGATGGAGAGGGGAAGATTTTTCTTGGGACCTCTTTGGTGTTTGGTGTTGTGTGCCTCCAAGTCCTTTCCAAAATCCACTGCTTGACTTGAGTAAGTCACACTCTCTCGGCCACAGAAAACCCCATGATAGGTCCACCTGTGTTGTTGTTCTTGTGTGCTTTCAAGTCATTTCCGACTTATGACAACCCTAAGGCCAACCTATCATGGGCTTTTCTTGGCGAGTTTCTTCAGACAGGGTTTGCCATGGCCATCCTCTGAAGCTGAGAGAGTGTGACTTGACTCACCAAATCATAAAACCAAGTCACCAAGTCATAAAACCAGTGGGTTTTATGGCTGAGAATTGAACTCTGGTCTCAGAGTCATCATGCAATGCTCAAACCACCATGCCATGCTGGCTCTCAGCACTACTGAATGCCTTCCTCTGGGGCTGAGAGAGTGAGATGTGGCCAAGATCCAGCAGGGATTCGAACCCAGGTCTCCAGAGTCCTAGTTAGTCCAACACTCAGCCCATTACCCCTCGGTGAGAGTGCCATTAAAAAGAAGAATAAAGTCAGAGACAGAGAGGACTCTTCCATGCCCTGGCAGTCAAAGGAGATTCAGATCAAAGAGGAATGGAGGGAGAAATTGCCTCAAACAAAGGGTGAAATTTGGGGAATCCAGTATTCTCACACATTGGTGGATTCACATCCTTCCCCTTCAGGGAGGTGGGAAAATAACAGCTTTAAAGTGAATTTAGGGACGTTTCCCCCCTCCACTAAAAAGATTCCTCCCTGACTGTTTGTTGTGTGCCTTCAAAGCATTTCTGATTTACGGTAGCCCTAAGGCAAACTTATCCTGGGGTTTTCTTGGCAAGATTTGTGCAGAGGAGCTTTGCTGTTGCCTTCCGCTGAGGCTGAGAGAGTGTGATTTGCCCAAGGTCTCCCAGTGGGTTTCCACTCTGAAACTTGGTATTTGGGATCCTAACACAACACCACACTGGTTTGCTAGGACTCCCGGAGACCAGGATTCAAATCCCTGTTTAGCCTTGGAAATCCACTGGGTGGCCTTGGGCAGGTCACACTCTCTCAGCCTTGAGGAAGGGCATGGCCAATGCCCTGTGACGAAATCTGGCCGAGAAAACCCTCGGAGAGGGTGTCATAAACCAGAGCTGGTTTGAAGACACTTAGCAAAAACTATACCTTTAGGCAATGAATTCCAAATATTTGTTTTCTTTGCAAATGAGCCCCAAGAGAGGAAAGCCTTGCAAGGCAAAACCCCAAATCTCCCGAGAGAGGATTTTCCACACAGGGTTAACACATCTGGAGAAGAAAGTGTATTGTGTGTGTAAAAGACACACACACACACACACACACAGAGCCAGGCCAAGAGAAGCCCAGGCCCACTCAGATTTCAAAATCTCAGGGAAAACCTTGAGCCCTGAAATATTTTCCCAGGCTGCAAGCAAAGTCTCTCTCCCACAGCTGGCTCCTCATCCTCCCAGCCCAGAAAAAGCACAGAAGTTGTTGCCCTGAAGTCTTGCCAAGCCTTCGGTGTGTTTTGCAAAGAAAGCCAGGAGGGGAGTGAGAGGTTAGCGAAGGATTCGCACCAGGCCCCGGCCAGAGAAAAATGACACTTGCCCCCCTTTTCTTGCAGCTGCTGCTGCTTCTGGATGCCTTGGCCAGCAAAGCAGGCAGGGCCAGAAGGAAAGAACAGTAGCCAATAAAATAAATAAAATAAAATAAAATACCCCATTCCTAAAGGTTTTTGCAAATATCTATCTATCTATCTATCTATCTCAATTAGATAGATAGATAGATAGATAGATAGATAGATAGATGATAGATAGATAGATAGATAATGTAGAGATAGATAGATAGGATAGGATAGATGATGTAGAGATAAATGGATAAATCGATGGTGTAGAGATAGATGGATGGATAGATAGATAGATAGATAGATAGATGATGTAGAGATAGATGATAGATAGATGGAGATAGATGATGTAGATAGATAGATAGATAATGTGTAGATAGATGGATGAATGGATGGATAGATACAGATAGAGAGATAGATGATATAGAGATAAATAGATAGAAATTCTTGAGATTTGGCCTTGTGTCGTGGTTTGAGTGTTGGACTTCAGGAAAAAAGGGTTTGAATCTCTGACCTGGGGACCAACTGGGTGACCTTAGGCAAGTCACACTCTCTCAGCCTCAGAGGCAAACCTTCTCTGAACAGATCTGGCCAGGAAAACTCCATCAGGTTCACCTTAGGGTCACCAAAAGTCACACAACAACAACAGCTAACTGCTCAAAAGCGGGGAGATTAAGGGTGTGAAAATCTCTCGGTTGCAATTGTGTAATTTTTCCCCCCACATACACACACACACACACACACACACACGCTTTGAACCGCAGCTGCATTTTCTCCTTGTTCCGTATCAGGTTGCAGGGCTCAGCGATGTGCTCCTTCTTTCCCACATGAAGACCTCTGGGCGAGTTTTGCACTCGCTTTTGCACACATCTGCCCTCCTGTGTGGATTTTTCTACCTTTCCTCCATAGACAATAGTGTGCACATTTTTTGTGCAAAGAGGCACCTTTGGAAGGGTAATGTAAAGTAATTTACAAAGAATTGAAAAAGGAGAAAGGAGAATTTACTCCGTGTGGAAAGATACGTGCAGCTTTTCATTAACATTCTTGCAAACCATGAACCGGCTAAATTATTTCTTTTAGAAAATACAGGTTAAGGTGCATTTGTTTTCCATCTCCATGGGAGAAATCTGGAACCTTATTGTGAAGGGAAAAATACTCAGTCCAATAAATCCTCTTTTGCTCACATTATCCACAAGACAGAAAACATTCAGAGGTAGCTGTGTTGGCCATTTAGCAAATCCAGACAAAAATCCATCGGTGATACCTTTATTGGCCAACCCAAATTCACAAGATACGAAAGCCTGCAACAAGTATACTGTGCATTTGGGTTGGCCAATAAAGGTATCACCCATGGATTTTTGTTTGGATTATCCGCAATAGTTAGGAAGAGATCCTCCATACTCAGGAGCATGCAACCTCCAAAATACTGGATGCTGGAAAAGCACATTTGGGAGACTAATAGGTCCAGATGGCATCCTTAAATTTCTCTGAGGAATCTCAGGCAACTCTGGACCAAGCCCGGAATAGTTACATTTGGGATAACAACTCCCAGAATCCCCCAGCCTGCATGCTATCTGGGATCTGTTATCCAGAAAATGTGCCTTTTCCAAACTCTGGAGAATAGGGATGTTGGTTTAGATGGAATCAGGACTGTGGACTTTTTAATAATAATAATAATAATAATAATAATAATAATAATAATAATAATTTCGCGGCTTGAGGCAGGTTACAACATAGCTAAAAACGCAATTGTTACATAATATACACATATTAAAATGCAACTCTACACAATATTTATATTAAATACATAAAACAATGATTAAGTATAAAATTCATGTTTAAAATTCATGGTTAAACCTGCCTTTTTAAAAAGCAGTTACTATTAAAAAGTAGTTCTTTTATAAAAAAAAAAAAGAAAAAGAATTTATTTATTAATAGTTGAAGTTATGAGAAAACAAAATGAGGGCATGCCCCCAATAAAAATAATGAAATGTCCCTCCAGTCCCCAAATTTCTAGCATTGCAAGGAGGAGACAGTGAAAACCATTTGCAAATATGCAACACTTTTATTTACTGTATCCACATTCCCTTGGTTACTTTTTCCAAAATTATTTGGCCTTACTGTTACAGTAAGTCTTTTGAAAGGTCACTCCCTTACTTCCCCATGTCTCAGAAGCAAATATACAGTTGCCTTTTTAACAAACTCTTTTTAAAACAAATATCAATAGCACAAGATGAAAGCCAGCGCTGGAGCCATGTGATATTCCTCCTCCCCTGTTTAGCAAAGCCACATCCCCAGCAATGGTAAACGTAACTTTAAAAGTTGCAGTTACATTGCAAAAGGAGCAATGCTGCCTCCCAGTAAAATGAACACCGTTATATAGTCTGCATCTGCACTGCAGAAACAATCCAGTTTGGCACCGCTTTAACTGCTATGGGATTCTGGGAACTATAGTTTGTTGTGGCACAAGAGCTCTCTGACAATGTCTCCAAAAACTACAACTCCCAGAAGTCTCTAGCATTGAGACATGGCAGTTAAAGTGGTCTCAAACTGGATTATTTCTGCAGTGCGGATGCAGAAATAATAATAGTTCTGCCTTAATTTTTGGAACAAGGGATTAAATACATATAAAGAGTGGTCACTAATGAGAGATTTCCAAACTTTATTCCATGTTACACCTCTGCGTTTACAATTTCTTCTTCGATCTTTGCACCCAGACAGACTCAGGAGGGGAAAAGTTGCAGATGCAACACTCATGACCTTCCCATACACAAAAATGGGGAGCAGGCCGCAGGGTCCAACCATTGCCCAAGTCAGCTCCTTTCAGCAAAAATAACTGATTGAATCTATGCTCTTCTATCTCTTCTGTCTCGGAAGGTCCAAGGGTCAGGGAATGGTTCCCCAAACCAAGCCGGCCACCGTTGCTCACCTCCCAAGTGGCCTCCGTTGGCCAAGAAGCCAGAGAGCCAACCCACAAGGGCAGCTGGGATGACTTAGGGTCCCTGGGATGTCTTGAACCCGGGCCAGGAATGCACAGCGGAGGAGGTGGGCGAAACCAGCTGACTTCCTCCCTTCCCTTCCCGGACCGGTCCAGCTGTGGCTTTCGTGCGAGGGTCAGATTCTCTCCGTTTGAAGTGCGTGCCCACGGCATACCCACCGGATTTGTCATGCCCAGGCTGCAATTCAAGGGTGAGGCACCCAAAATGGCAGGAGGGTGGGAATGAGAGAGAAGGAGGCAGAGAAAGTTCAGATGGGAAGGAGGAGAGAAGAAGATGGAAGAAAGTCTTTGGTTGGAGAGAAGGAATGGAAAGAACATCTGTCCGAATTATCGGGGTGCATCTACACCAGTGATTCCCAAACTCTGGTCCTCCAGATGGTTTGGACTTCAATTCCCAGAAGCGTCAATGATCTTGGTCAATGGTCTGAGATTGTCCTCCAGATGTTTTGGACTTTAGCTCCCAGAAGCATCAGTGATCTTGGTCGATAGTCTGGGATTGTCCTCCAGATGTTTGTCCTCTGATCATCCCGTGACATCACAAATCCGCTTTGAAGTCAAGGCACAAGCTGTCCACCTGCAAATAATAATTGGGAGAAAATAAAGGCGATGCTCCTAGAATCACAGAGCCGGAAGGGACCCCAAGGGACATCTATTCCAACCCCATTCTGTCATACAGGAATACATAACACTCTCTCAGCCTCAGAGGATGGCCATGCCAACTCTCCTCTGAAGAAACTTGTCAAGAAAACCCTATGATCGGGTTGCCATGAGTTGGAAACAAAGGCACACAAATAAAAATATACAAAAGAGAGCATTAGAATAGAATTAAACTCTTGCAATACTGAAAAAGAGCACTTATTAAAAGAATAAAATACAGTCTAAAAAGATAAAAGCATGTTAAAAACACTTTAAAACAGTACATTATTTTTAAAAAACCTATAACAACTTGCTCTGAGCATGTACAGAAGGCCCTTCCATCCGCAAACAGCCAGATTTCATCCTTTTTCTTTAGGGTATAGGGAAGGGAAATGTGCATTTTTATTTAAGCCTTTTTAATATCTCAGTAATGTTCACAAGGGAGACTTTTCTGAGCTCAGGGATCTAACATGGAGAGGGAAGAAACCAGACAATTAAAACAGGTCCACTCCGACCACGATACAATCTTAATTGGTTTTGTTCCTTCATTATTGTCCTTTAAAGGAGTCGATGTAAACCCAAACGGAAAAGCGATAAACATGCCGATGCAAGGCTTTATTTTAAAGAATTTCCCCCTCCCTTTTTTCAAAGCGTGAATGATCCGGCGCAGAGCGAAGAGGGGGAAAAACCACCCGGGATTAAAGCAAAGCAGAGAGAAATAAAACATGGCTGGAAGGCATTGCAACCCCCCAAAATACTATTTCAATTCTCAGCCATTGCTAAGGATGCAACTGAATGCAATTGACCCATGTTGCAAAATGGAGGTGAAAGATTTTAACAGTGTCTGTTTTACTATTAGGAGTGGGCCTTTTGTAAAGCAAATGGCTCTTGATCACCGTTTTGAGACTAAGGGGGGTTGCAGGCTGCCAGAAATAGTGGAAACTGAGTCCACTTTTAGGGTTAGGGTTAGGGTTAGGGAATCATGGGAACTGTATTTTATTGTGGCACCAGAGCTCTCTGACAGAGAAGGATCAATGTCTCAGAAAAAAAACAATTCCCATGATTCCCTAGCACTAACCCTAACCCTAAAAGTGGACTCAATTTCCACTATTTCCGGCAATCTGCATCCCCCCTAAGCTCTCTCATTGGAAAGAAATGGCAAGGCCCCAACAAATTACCAATAGGTTTAGGGGAAAAAACATTGGAAACAAATATTATATAGGGTTACTGCAGGAAAATTACTCTTAGCACAAGTCTGGAAGACAAATACCATACCAACAAGCTGTAAGATATGGACTCTTCCAACCCTCTGCCCTGCAGGTGTATCTGCAGCGAAAGATCTTCTGAGACAGAGGCATCCAGCCCATGTCCTCCAATATTTCACACAAGGAAACCAGGACGCATGTGGCCAAGCATCAACAGAATATGGTCAGGATAAGTTACAGGTGTGCCATCCAGGTAGAGGAGGCACAAACGGAGGCAGCACAGGGACAGGGACAGGGACAGAGAGAGGCGGAGGCAGCGCAGGTGGCACAGGAGACGGTGGCAATGGAATAGGCACTGGCACAGGTGGCACAGGTGGCACAGGTGGCACTGACAAAGGAAGAGACAGAGGAGGGAAGGGCACAGGTGGAGGGGGCACAGGTAGAGGTGTCCACACTTGGAGATGGCACAGGCCTGGTGGCAAGGCTTGGATCCTGTGCAGGCACAGGCGCCAATATTTGGAGGCGGCACAAGAACAGGCAGAGGCGTCAACATTTGGAGGCGGCACAGACGAAGGTGGCACAGGTGTCAGCACTTGGCGATGGCACAGGCAAAGCAGCACAGGCGCAGGCACAGGCGTCAATATTTGGAGGCGGCACAAGAACAGGCAGAGGTGTCAAAAACCCAAACTGAAGGGTTCTGCCAAAAAATATAACCAGGATAAAATAATCCCACTTCCAATTACAAAAAGGCAACAATATGAAGAAATAAAAGGATAACTAAACTCTGGAGCAGAAAATCCAATAAAGTTAAATTTCTGAAAGGGTAAAAATACCCCACTGAAAAGTACGCAAATGCTAAAAGTAAGTATTATAATGATAATAAAAATTTCAAAAATCAAGGCCAAAAAAAAAAAAACTGAACCCTGAAGTCGATAAGTCAGTAAAATTTCTAAAAGGGTAACAATGCCCCACTGAAAAGTGTGCAGATACTAAAAATAAAATAATATAATAATAGTAAATAATAAAAACTCAAGACCAGACACGTTTCGACAACAGTCTTCCTCAGTGGCCTACAAGCATTCAAAAGATATATATATATATATATATATAATATTACAACTCCTCAGCTCACACAATGTGACTCTGCTCAATGCAAAAGCAACCATGTTCTTCTCCTGCTCTCAGAGTCTCTTTATATAACCAGCTGAACTGGTAATGGAAACGATCCTGCTCCTCGGGAAAACTTAGGGTGTAGAAGGACAATGAAAACCTCAAACCAACCCACTTACACCCCCATCTTTACCCACCAGGGATTCAGCTTTACCAACCATGTATCCATTTGAGTTCCAATATTGGTAGTTGTTTTATGTACTTAGTATTAGATATCCCATTAATGCACCAGAATCTTTTCTATAACCAGCCGAACCGGTAGTGGCAACCATCCTGCCAAGACTCAAGAAAAGAACTTAGGGAAAACTTAGGGTGTGGAAGGATAGTAAAAAACCTCAAACTAGCCAATTCACATTTTCATTTAGGCAGAGGTGTCAACATTTGGAGGTGGCACAGACGAAGGTGGCACAGGCACAGGCAGAGGTATCAACACTTGGCAATGGCACAGGCACAGGCGTCAACATTTGGAGGTGGCACAAGAACAGGCAGAGGTATCAACACTTGGCGATGGCACAGACAAAGGTGGCACAGGGACAGGCGTCCACATTTGGAGGCGGCTCAGGCGGAGGGACAGGTACAGAGTGACTTTGGCAAGTCATTCTCTTTCAACCTCATGGCAAACCTTCTTCTGAAAAATCTGGCCAAGAAAAGCCCAGGAAAGGGTCACTGTGACTTGCAAAGGACTTGAAGGCTCACAACAACAACAACAACAAACAACAACACAAGAACAACATGCTACACCAACTCCTGCAGGGATTTCCATGAAACAGGTTGTTTTAAAGAGTAGAAGGAGAGATTTCAGAACAGGTTTTCTGAGAAATTGCGGCTCGGCTGCAGACACAAAGCTACCTGTTGCAAAGCTTGGACTGGAGTTTCCAGAATCCCACATGCAGCTTGGGGATTATGGAAACTGTAGTCCCAAACAGGAATGTCCCCCAAGCTCCGAGGCACTTTCCCAGGACTTGCAGCGGTTTTGGCTGGGCACCATATTTGAGCTGGCCGTGCCAATTCGAAGCCACCCACTAGAATGGAGAATGGAGTTTTCTCAGAGTATTTTCTTTTCTAACATGGAGGCCAAGGGAGCCTGGTTGGTGGCAGAGAGCTATGGGGAGGTGGTGATGGGGGTTTTTTTTTGGGGGGGGGGAGAGAAGGCACATACCTACCCCCACATTTCTCAGGGTCCTCGAGGGACAACTTGTCTCCAACACTCATGATTTGGAGCCAGGAAAGTTTGAGGAAGGAGAACAGGTGAACGGAGTTGGCGCCGTTGCCGGTGGATTCCATCTTCCGAGCTCAGTGCCCTTATTGCCCCCCTGGGAGACGTTCCCCCTCCCTGAGAGATAAATTATTTTGCAATTGTCTTGAGTCCTTGAGGTTGGTTCACATGGCTGAAAACGAAAAACAAGAGAAAAAGAGAATGAGAGGGAGGGAGGGAGGGAGAGAAAGAAAGAAAGAAAGAAAGAAAGAAAGAAAGAAAGAGTAAGGGAAAGGCAGAGGAGGATGGGGGAATTAAAAAGAGAATTCGGAAGGGCATATGAACCATAGAAACATTGGCCCATGGCTAGTGAGGTTTAAGGGGGAAATGGCACATCAGGCAAGGCACTCTATGTCCTGCTGGGACACCCCAAATCCACCAAAATGTTGAGTCTTTCTGGGCTTTTAAGGTGCATCCAGACCAATGGTGTACCTAGTAAATTTGACACATGATGCGGATCACACCAGTTGAGTCTTGGCCTCATGGCTTCTCATCTGCAAGTACAGTTGGCCCTCCACACTTGCGCCTTTGACTTTTGCAGATTGTATTAAGATGTCCTCTCTAGGAATCACAAGGTCTTCCAGCGCAACTCTGCCAGAACTTGACCATAGAGTTGTGCTGGAGAACCTAGAAGTTCCTAGAGACAGCACTTCTCTAGGCATTTGTAGGTCCTCCAGCATGAGTCTATGACCAACTTCTAGTAGATGCTGACCACAGAGTTTCACTGGAGGACCTAGAGATTCCTAGAGAGGTGTCCTCTCAGATAAAAAGAATAGTGTGTTTTTATTTGTGGTTTTTCCACATTGACAGGGGTCCTTCACCCTAAGCCGAGCGGATGTGGAGGGACCACTGTAGTTCTGAACAATCAAATGGAAAACTCAATGGCTGATACCACACTTATTCTCACATACGTTAGTTACACTGTGGTTGCGCCTGCGTCTTTCTGCTGAATGCCGACATGCGACTGATGATGTATCAGCCAAAGTGGCTGCTGAGTATCCTGGCATGCAATGGGGTCTTTCTCCACAATCCCAGTGAATCAATGGGTGCATTGAAGGCATTGACAAATTGTTGCGCATCACCCAATAATTGCAACCACAAGACTGGATTCCTGTGGGTTAGTCCCAACTGAAGTGACCCACTGAATTCATTCTTGGTGGGTGAGTCAACTACTTCCAGACTGATTGAAAAGTCCCAGATTTTCCTCTTGTTCATTCCTCTTCCTCCTCCGCCACTTCCTTCCTCCACCGTCGTCGCTTCCTTCCTCCGCCGCCGCTTCCTTCCTCCACCATCGTCACTTCCTTCCTCTGCCGCTGCTTCCTTCCTCCGCCGTCGCTTCCTTCCTCCACCGTCGTCGCTTCCTTCCTCCGCCGCCGCTTCCTTCCTCCACTGTCGTCGCTTCCTTCCTCCGCCGCCACTTCCTTCCTCCGCCGCCGCTTCCTTCCTCCTCCGCCGCTTCCTTCCTCCGCCGCCGCTTCCTTCCTCCATCGCTGCTTCCTTCCTCCACCGTCACCGCTTCCTTCCTCCACCGCCGCTTCCTTCCTCCACCGTTGTCGCTTCCTTCCTCCACCGCCGCTTTCTTCCTCCACCGTTGTCGCTTCCTTCCTCCACCGCCGCTTTCTTCCTCCTCCGCCGCTTCCTTCCTCCGCCGCCGCTTCCTTCCTCCACCGCCGCTTCCTTCCTCCACCGTCGCCGCTTCCTTCCTCCGCCGCCGCTTCCTTCCTCCTCCGCCGCTTCCTTCCTCCGCCGCCGCTTCCTTCCTCCATCGCTGCTTCCTTCCTCCACCGTCACCGCTTCCTTCCTCCGCCGCCGCTTCCTTCCTCCACCGTTGTCGCTTCCTTCCTCCACCGCCGCTTTCTTCCTCCACCATCGTCCCTTCCTTCCTCCACCTCCTCCTTCTCCTCCTCCTCAACTGCTTTCTTCCTCCTCCTCCTCTTCCTCCATCGCCACTTCCGTCTCCTCCGCTTCCTTCCTCTGCCACTTCCTCCTCCTCCTTCTCCGCCGCCACCATCTCAACGCAGGCTCACCATCTGCGGATGTTTGATGCGCCATCCGCAGATACCGAGGGCAGGCTGTATACAGAATCTCTGGCCATAACAGGAGCTGACAGAAAATATTCTGAGAAACAAAATCTCCAAAATAAAATTAGAAAAAACAAAAAACCCAGGAACAAAATCTGGGACTTTGTTGTTGTTTTTTAAGGTGCCTCCAGAGCTAGTAAATTTGATCATTTTTTAATACACCGCTCCTCCTCCTCCTCTCTGGGTCTGTTGGAGCTGAGTGGGAAAGGGAGGAGAGGATTGGCAAAGCCTCAGACCCAGAACTTCAGCCCCAGTTTCCACCAGTTGAACCAGTTGACGTCACCCAGTGCGGTTCGCACCCCTCACACCCTCCTAGTGACGCCCAGACTGATCCAGACTGATTTCAAAGTCCCCAAAAGTCCCCTCTAGGCAGGACTGACAACAGCACTGAGGCCTGTGTGAGATGCTGACACTTAACACAACTCTACTTCTGCAACAATGGACTAAGCAAGTCCGTTGCACAGCGTGGCACAGTGGTCTGAGTGTTTGACTATGACTCTCAAGACCAGGGTTCAATTCCTAGCTCAGCCATGAAACCTTGGTCACACTCTCTCAGCCTCAAGGGAAGGCAATGGCAAACCCCTCTGAACAAATCTTGCCAAGAAAACCCCATGATAGGATCTCCGTTAAGTCGGAAACGACCTGAAGGCACACGACAACAGGTCCATTGCACAACAGCCAAAAAAGTACAACCAGGTGGGCATGGGATGCTACACATCGGAGGGCTAAGGGAAGGCAAGGACACCCCCCTAATAAGAATTCTGCCCTTTCATAGGAAATTTTCTTCTGGTCCCCAAATTTCTAAGCATTGGAGAGAGAAGAGTTTGAAAATTGTTCATACCTTGAGCTTCTCTTTGTTGTGGATCGCTTTGCCTGCCCCTTTGTTTTGGTGCCTAAACTCTACTTCTAAATACTTACCTGTAGTTCCAAATTCCTGCAATGCTAGAAATTGGGGGAATGAAAGAAAAACCCTTTGCCTTGCCTTGCCTTGCCTTCCTCAACCGGAATTTGATGCAAAAGCAGGCAAAGCTTGATATTCAAGAATGAGGGAAAGACCACCATCTACCGGGGGACTGTGTGACTGACCAGTAATATCCAAAATCCAACAAACAGGGATACCTTTATGGGGCCAACCCAAATGCACAATATTGTAAGGCATTTTGGGAGGCATTTCATAGCTATCAGGTTGCAAAAGGTACTTTTATGGGGCCAACCCAATTGCACCAAATCCATGTTGCAAGCTTTCAAAGGTAAAAGGTATTTTTACCTTTGTTGAAGGCACAAACCTCAAATAGTAAAGTCCCAATCCATTGCCTCTCTTTTTAGGATTCCTCTGTTGCAGCCATAATGCGATATCTTCAAATCCAGAAAACATATGCAGGGGCGGCCGTGTTGGCCATATAGCAAAGTCCAACCACATCCAAAATCCACCAAGTTAAGCCTCCAGCAATTGCAGGGGTCTTCCTACCTGAGTTTTTCTCTCTTTCACCCAAACAGAGTAAAATTGAGAAAGATATTCATAATTTGCAGCATGATGAAAGGCCGCCAAGAGGAGACTGTGCAGCTCTGCAGATGGCATAGGACTGCATCTCCCAGCATCCCCAGCCAGCATGGCTAACAATGCTGGGAGCTGCACTCCAGCCATATCTTAAGCCAGGTCTAAGTCAGTGATTCCCAAACTCTGGTCCTCCAGCCGTTTTGGACTTCAGCTCCCAGAAGCCTTAGCCATCTTGGCCAACGGTCTGGGATTCTGGGAGCTGAAGTCCAAAACACCGGGGATTCTGGGAGCTGAAGGGGTTTCATGGTTGAGCTGGGAATCGAACCCTGGTCTCGAGAGTCATAGTCGAACCTGGAAGGCCAGACTTTGTGACTCGCTGGTCTAAGTGTTGGAAAATTCTCCCCATCCCAAAAAAGTGTTGGGAATTATAGCTTAACTCCCAGGATGCTCTATCTATCAAGCTGGGAGTTGTAGTCTAGGAAAGAAAAAAAGTGAGATAGGATGGCCACCTTTAAATCTCGGAAAGGATGCCATGCGCACGTGTGCAAAGCGTCCCGTTTTTGCAAAAAATCCATGTGTTTTGTGTTAGCACCTTGAGGCGAGGTGAGAAGATGGAGAGCTGGGACAAGGGGGGCAAAAAGGCCGAAAAAGTGTGTTGAGAAGAGGAAGAACTCCCCCAAATGTTGGGTCTGGTCCAAGCGGGTGTCACACGTCGTTGTCGTCGGGCGCCTTGTAATAATAATAATAATCATCATAAGGACTTCTCTAACAAGAGAGACCTCCGAGAGTTTGATTTGCCAATTAGCCGCACAGTGGGCCGCTAAGCAAAAGCAGATGGCCCCAAACCTTATCGCCCGCTCTACCCAAAGGAAGGAGGGATTTTTTAAAACCACATGCCTTTGCCAAATTAAAAACGGGTAACACGCCGATCTTCACACACACACACACACACAAATCCCCCCAAAAAAGGAGGGTGGGAGTTTACATTTTCCCCAAGTAACATGCAAAGACGTAACATACTTAGTCTGCAAAGGTACTTAATGGGAAAAGACTCAATGGATCCCTTTCGGCTTTGGGGACGGGTTTGAGATGATGATGCTTTTAACTTTTGTACGTTTTTAATCGTCATTTTATACTGTTTTAGCGAGATTATGTTAATTGTGTGTGCGTGCGTGTTTTAATTGTTCTTAAAAGTGCTTTTATCTTGGGTCCCTTTTTGGGAGAAAGGGGCGTAAAAATGAAATAGATAAATAAAATCTCAATAACTACTAGGGAAAAAATCAGCAACTATGGCAATTGGGGGGAAAGAATGGAAAAACAATATGAACTGCTAGCAAAAATCCCAGCGATAAATATTTTTAATGCAATATATTAAACAAGGTAATAAGAATAAGAATAAGAGAAACCTTGTCTAATACTGCATTAAAAATATATCACTAATAATAATATTTCGTACCCGCTCTCCCCATGAATCAAGGCGGGGAATGACAACAAACCGCATCAATTGAAACACATTAATTAGAACATGCAACAGTTTAAAAGTTGTAAGTGTATCACTGTTGTCGGTTTGTGGATATGTACAGTAAATACCCACAGATAGCTGTCCGATAAGACTGCATTGCTGTGACTATGCAAACCCATGCATTTGTGTGCGAACGACTTTTGCATTTCAGACTCACTTTGCAGCAAAGGAAACAAGCTGAGGACAAAAGGAGCTAAAGTGGGAGGAGGAGAAACATTTTAAAAGCAGATGGGAAAGTGGGAAAACTCCATGATAGGCTCACTTTAGGGTCGCCACAAATCGGAAATGACTTGAAGGCACACAACAACAACAACAAACTACTGCTCTAAGGGGAGGATTTTGTTGTCCACTGCCCTCAAGTTGATCCTGACTCATGGCGACCCTATGGATGAGCCATCTCCAAGACCCCCCCGTCCTCCCCTGCTCTGCTTAAATCCTACAAACCCTTAATAAATACCCATAGAGACCTCCTTAATAATAGAGTCCCTCCATCTGGCAGCATGTGGCCTTCCTCTCTTCCTCCTTCCCTCCATCTTTCCTAGGATTATTGTCTTTTCCAATGAGTCCTCCCTTCTCATGATGTGGCCAAAGTACAATAGTTTGGTCATCTTGGTTTCTAGGGGTCTCTCTGGCTTGATCTGCTCTAAGACCCCTTTCTTTGTCCTTTTGGCTCTCCATTGGAACCTCAACCCTCTTCTCCAGAAACACATTCTCTCAAATGCATTTATTTTCTTCCTATTTTCTTTCTTGACTGTCCAGCTCCCCTATCCATACATATTAATAGGGATTACAATGGCTTACATGATTCTGACTTTTGTGCTGAGTTGTATGTCTTTGCATTTTAGGATCTTTTCTAGTTCTTTCATAGCCTCCCTCCCCATTCTTAGTCTTCTCCTGATTTCCTGACTTCAGTCCCCATTTCTATTCATGTTTGATCCCAGGTATAAGAACTCTTTTACTCTTTCCATTTCCTCATTGTCTAGGTCAAACTTGTGAAGGTCCTCAGTGATCATTCTTTTTCTTTTCTTAATTATGTTCGTCATTAAGCCTGCCTTTGCACTTTCTCCTTTGGTCTCCCTTAGTATTGCAAAGGAGGTGGCTGTTGCCAAAATCTCCCTGCAAAGAGCAGGAATGAGATGACTCTTAAGATCTTTTTACAAATCTTTTAACAAGATCTTTTTACAGCTTTTACAAGTCTCCAAAAAAACCAAGCAGGATCATGGGCTCCATTTTCCAGGATATTTTGGAGAACCCAACCCAACGGGTGTTAAACCTTAAAGCAGACACTAGGGGGCACACTTGTGCCAAAGTTGAGCAAGTTATAGGACTTTTCTGGTTCAAGGGACTTTTTGAGCCCTTGTTTCCATCCCTGTGCAAAATATTTGGCATTATTTGCGAGGGAAATCCACATGAGAAAACCTTTGTTTTGTCCTTTTATTAAATTTTTAATAGTCATCTAATGAGAATTAAATCGAAAACAACATCCACATCCAGCCAACATTTCGTTGGGGGCATTAAAATAGTAGGAATATCTCATCCATCTGCCTTCCACACATTTCTATAACACAACAACAACAACAACAACAGCCCAAAGGTACCCTGTTTCACACATTGCTTCAAATCCTTTCCCAATTCCAGAGCCAGACAATCTGTTTAGAGGGATCAGATCAAGGTAAGAGTGGCTGGATTTGTTTTATTCAGAATATATCCATCTATATAAATGTAGATAGATAGATGGATATATTCTGAATAAAATAAAATGGATATATTCTGAATAAAACAAATCCAGCCACTCTTACCTTGATCTCAATATATATATAGATGGATATATTCTGAATATATATATATTTATCTCCAGTGCTGAGACTTCTGGTTATGGAGAGGAATTTGCAGGTCTGACCCTCTTTCTACAACCAAAATAAAATATGTAACATAAAGGATAACTATAGCAGCATTCAAACCAGGCAAGGTTACAACTCTAGTCCTTTTTGGAGATACAAAATACGAAAGTAATTGTTTTAGATGGTTTCTGGACACATTCAGAACATGAATATGGTCTTTACAGTGGGTTCCTCCTTTTCCCAGGACAAAGGCAGAAAAAAAGGAAGAACTTAGGATGGAAAAAGGAGGACGGATGTGATCCGAGCATGGTTGGCATAGCCTAGCGATTCCCAAATTTTAGTCTTCTAGGTGTTTTGGACTTCAGCACCCAGAAGTCCCACATTTGGGCATTCTGGGAGCCCACGTCCATAAAGAAGTTTAAGAACTAGTAGAGCTGTATATTTCAAAATTTCAACCCCAGTGTCCAGACAAAAGGAGACAGTGTCCAAAATTGGGCGCATGTGCAATATCAGTTTTTGTTTCTCTTCAAAGGCCGTTCTCGTCCGGAGGACTCTCCCAAAATGGGAAATCCAAAAATGGTCACTCTTGGGCTACTGCAGTTCCTAAATGCATCTGTGTCTTATTTATAAGAGATTGGTGAGGCTTGTCTCGGCCATTTGGTTCTGGCTCCGAAGCAGAAGGCACGGTTGGGTCCCTCATTGCATGTAGGGGTACCTCCAATCCCCCAAAGGCGCATGGGTCTCTTTGATGGCCTGGGGGGATGTCCAGCGTAGGATATAGTGGGGGCTGCCAGGTTTGTCGTTCGTCCCTGTTTTCAAACAAAAGAAACATAGATGTGGCTTTGTAGAACCTCCGCTAACTTTTTAAACAAACCCAAGTCACTAGCCCTCAGGGTTGCACAGGGAATTTCGGAAAAACACAGGGTCCCACAACCATTCCCAATCCTCCCAAACCCCATCCAAGTTCTTTACTCCACATACCGGAAGCACGGGATCCCCCAAATGGCTGCTGCGCCACGACGGAGCCAGTGGACTTGTCGTTGATGTAGAAATTGCCGGCTGCGTTCCTCAGGAGTTTCGACGCTTCAGCGACAACGGATCTGAAAGAAACACAAAGAAGAGGGTAGAAAGATATCTGGAATCTCTACGCCCTCCAGCACAACTCTATGGTCAACATCCACTGGAAGATGACCACAGAATTGCGCTGCAGGATGTCCAAATATCCAGATAAGTATTTTCTCTAGAAATCTCTAGGTTCCCCAACACATCCCAAAGGTCACCTTCCATCAGAATCGCACTGGAGGACCTTGAAATTCCTAGAGAAACTATTACCATACATTCTGGAGTACAAGTCAACCTCACGTATAAGTCAAGGGAAAGTTCTAGGGCCAAAATAATGGATTTTGATGTTACCTACAGGTAAGTCGAGGGTAAAACATTAAATCGTGAAAGGAATAAAGTGGAAATCAAATCAAAGCCCCATTTCCCACAATAGCTTAAACTCTTGACACTCAGCATTGCAAACCTAAGTGCCATTTCCCAAGATAGGTTTCCAGTGCTTAGCGTCAGGAGTTTAATCTTCGGAAATGGGACTTTGCAAATCTATCTTGGAAATGGACTTAGGTTTGCAAAGCTGAGTATCAGAGTTTAAGCTATCTTCAGAAATAAGTCTGAGCTTAAACTCTGATGCTAAGCACTGCAACTCTAAGTCCCATTTCCCAAGATGGCTTAAACTCTGATGCTAAGCATTGGAAACCTATCTTGGGAAATGGGACTTAAGTTTGCAGTGTTTAACGTCAGAGTTTAAGCTATCTTCGGAAATGGGACTTAGCTTAAACTCTGACACTGAGCACTGCAAACCTAAGTCTCATTTCCCAAGATAGGTTTCCAATGCTTAGCATCAGAGTTTAAGACTTCTTGGGAAAAGGGACTTAGCTTAAACAAGTCTCATTTCTGAAGATAGCTTAAACTCTGACGCTAAGCACTTTAAACCTATTTTGGGAAATGGGACTTAGATTTGCAACTGCAAACCTAAGTCTCATTTCCCAAGATAGTTTAAACTCTGATGCTAAGCATTGCACACCTAATTCCCATTTCCCAAGATAGGTTTCCAGTGCTTAGAATCAGAGTTTAACCTGTCTTGGGAAATGGGACTTAGCTTTGCAGTGCTTAGCATCAGAGTTTAAGCTATCTTTGGAAGTGAGACTTAGCTTAAACTCTGACACTAAGCACTGCAAACCTAAGTCCCATATCCCAAGACAGGTTAAACTCTGATGCTAAGCATTGTAAGCCTATTTTGGGAAATAGGACTTAGTTTTGCAGTGCTTAGCGTCAGAGTTTAACCTGTCTTGGGAAATGAGACTTAGGGTTGCAGGGCTCAGCGTCAGAGTTTAAGTTATCTTTGGAAATGAGACTTAGGTTTATTTCCGAAGATAGCTTAAAGTCTGATGCTAAGCGCGGCACACCTAAGTCCCATATCCCAAGACAGGTTAAACTCTGATGCTAAGCACTGCAAACCTATTTTTGGAAAATGGGATTTAGGTTTGCAAATCCCATTTCCCAAAATAGGTTTGCAGCACTTAGCGTCAGAGTTTAAGCTGTCTTGGGAAATGGGACTTAGCTTTGCAGTGCTTAGAGTCAGACTGCTAAGTCTCATTTCTGAAGATAGCTTAAACTCTGACGCTAAGCACTGCAAACCTATTTTGGGAAAGATCTAAGTCTCATTTCCCAAGATAGGTTTCCAGTGCTTAGCATCAAGGTTTAACCTGCCTTGGGAAATGGGACTTAGGTATGCAGTGCTTAGTGTCAGAGTTTAAGCTAAGTCTCACTTCCAAAGATAGCTTAAACTCTGATGCTAAGCACTGCAAAGCTAAGTCCCATTTCCCAAGACAGGTTAAACTCTGATTCTAAGCACTGGAAACCTATCTTGGGAAATGGGAATTAGGTGTGCAATGCTTAGCATCAGAGTTTAAACCAGGGATAGGCAACCTTTCCCCTTTAAGGGCCGAGGGACTTCAGCTCCCAGAATCCCAGGAGTTATGGGCCAACATGGGACTATTGGCCAACATGGCTGAGGCTTCTGGGAGCTGAAGTCCCTTGGCCCTTAAAGGGGAAAGGTTGCCTACCCCTGGTTTAAACTATCTTGGGAAATGAGACTTAGGTTTGCAGTTGCAAATCTAAGTCCCATTTCCCAAAATAGGTTAAGTCCCTTTTCCCAAGATGGCTTAAACTCTGATGCTAAGCATTGGAAACCTATCTTGGGAAATGGGACTTAGGTTTGCAGTGCTTAGCGTCAGAGTTTAAGCTAAGTCCCATTTCCGAAGACAGCTTAAACTCTGACGTTAAACACTGCAAACTGAAGTCCCATTTCCCAAGATAGGTTTCCAGTGCTTAGCATCAGAGTTTAAGCCATCTTGGGAAATGGCACTTAGGTTTGCAATGCTGAGTGTCAAGAGTTTAAGCTATTGTGGGAAATGGGGCTTTGATTTGATTTCCACTTTATTCCTTTCATGATTTAATGTTTTACCCTCGACTTACCTGTAGGTAACATCAAAATCCATTATTTTGGCCCTAGAACTTTCCCTTGACTTATACGTGAGGTTGACTTGTACTCCAGAATGTATGGTAATAGTTTCTCTAGGAATTTCAAGGTCCTCCAGTGCGATTCTGCTGGAAGTTGACCTTTGGGATGTGTTGGGGAACCTAGAGATTTCTAGAGAAAATACTTATCTGGATATTTGGACATCCTCCAGCACAATTCTGGGGTCATCTTGCAATTGCAAACCTAAGTCTCATTTCCCAAGATAGTTTAAACTCTGATGCTAAGCATTGCACACCTAATTCCCATCTCCCAAGATAGGTTTCCAGTGCTTAGCATCAGAGTTTAACCTGTCTTGGGAAATGGGACTTAGGTTTGCAGTGATTAGCATCAGAGTTTAAGTTTTCGTCGGAAGGGAGACTTAGCTTAAACTCTTGACACTAAGCACTACAAACCTAAGTCCCATTTCCCAAGACAGGTTAAACTCTGATGCTAAGCATTGTAAACCTATCTTGGGAAATGCGACTTAGGTTTGCAATGCTTAGCATCAGAGTTTAATCTATCTTGGGAAATGAGACTTGGGTTTGCAAGTCCCATTTCCCAAAATAGGTTTGCAGCACTTAGGGTCAGAGTTTAAGCTCTGATGCTAAGCACTGCAAAGCTAAGTCCCATTTCCCAAGACAGCTTAAACTCTGACGCTAAGTGCTGCAAACTTATTTTGGGAAATGGGACTTGCAAACCTAAGTCCCATTTTCCAAAAATAGGTTTGCAGTGCTTAGCATCAGAGTTTAACCTGTCTTGGGATATGGGACTTAGGTGTGCCGCGCTTAGCATCAGACTTTAAGCTATCTTTGGAAATAAACCGAAGTCTCATTTCCCAAGACAGCTTAAACTCTGACGCCAAGCTCTACAAACCTGTCTTGGGAAATGGGACTTAGGTTAAACTCTGACACCCGGCACTGCAAACCTATCTTGGGAAATGGAACTTAGGTTTGCAGGGCTTAGCGTCACAAGTCCCATTTCCCAAGTTAGGTTTCCAATGCCTAGCATCAGTTTAACCTCATCTTGGGAAATGAGACTTAGTGTGCAATGCTTAGCTTCAGAGCTTAAACTCTGATGCTAAGTGCTATGTGTTAAGAGTTTAAGCTAAATCCCATTTCCCAAGACAGGTTAAATTCTGATGCTCGGCACTGCAAACCTATCTTGGGAAAAGGGACTTAGGTTAGCAAGTCCCATTTTCCAAGAGAGGTTAAGCTCTAACGCCAAGCATTGCACAACTAGGTCCCATTTCCCAGGATAGGTTTCCAATGCTTAGCATCAAAGTTTAAGCCATCTTGGGAAATGGGACTTATGTGCAATGCTTAACTTCAGAGTTTAAGCTAAGTCCCATTTCCGAAGATAGCTTCAACTCTGACGCTAAGCACTGCAAACCTAAGACCCATTTCCCAAGACAGGTGTCCAGTGCTTAGAGTCAAGAGTTTAACCTATCTTGTAAAATGGGACTTAGCTTTGCAGTGCTTAGCATCAGAGCTTAAACTCTGACGCTAAGTGCTGCAAAGCTATTTTGGGAAATTGGACTTGCAAACCTAAGTCCCATTTCACAACCTAAGTCTCATATTCCAAGACAGGTTTCCAAGAGTTTAAGCTATCTTGGGAAATGAGGCATAGGTGTGCAATGCTTAGCATCGGAGTTTGAACTATCTTGGGAAATGCAATTGCAAACCTAAGTCCCATTTCCCAAAATAGGTTTGCAGTGCTTAGTGTCAGATGGGAAATGGGACTTAGTTTTGCAGTGCTTAGCGTCAGAGTATAAGCAAAGTCCCATTTCCGAAGATAACATAAACTCTGACGCTAAACACTGCAACCCTAAGTCCCATTTCCCAAGACAGGTTAAACTCTGACGCTAAGCAATGGAAACCTATCTTGGGAAATCAGCCTTAGGTTGGGAAATGGGACTTAGTTTTGCAATTGCAAACCTAACTCCCATTTCCCCAAATAGGTTTGCAGCACTTAGCGTCAGAGTTTAAGCTAAGTCCTATTTCCGAAGATAGGTTTGCAGTGCCGAGCATCAGAGTTTAACCTAAGTCCCATTTCCCAAGACAGGTTAAACTCTGATGCTAAGCACTGCTCACCTAATTCCCATTTCCCAAGATCCCTTAAAGTCTGACACTAAGCACTGCACACCTAAGTCCCATTCCCCAAGATAGGTTTCCAATGCTTAGCGTCAGAGTTTAACCTATCTTGGGAAATAGGACTTAGGTTAAACTCTGACACTAAACACTGCAAACTTAAGTCCCATTTCCCAAGATACCTTAAAAGTCTCCAAACCTAAGTCCTACTTCCCAAGACAGGTTAAACTCTGATACTAAGCATTGCAAACCTAAGTAAGATTTTAGTGTTAATTTTTGGGCATAATTTTTTTTGACTTATAGTCGAGTATATGAGCTAATCAAATGTGTGAACAATTACATCTGCAGGATGAGACCAGAAAAAGAAGAAATGGGAGACCAGACCAACACTTACTTATCCTGGGCAAATACCGCCCCCGTGAGGCCGTAGGGGGAAGTGCTGTCTATAAGATGGAGGATGTCTCGGTATTGCTTCTCTGGATAGACGTAGACGGACAAGATCGGCCCAAAGATTTCCTGGCATGGAAGGAGAAAAGGACCTTTCAGAATGTGCATCACCAAGAACTGTTGAAACGTCTACAGATCTTTGATGAGCGAGTCACACACTCTCAGCTTCAGAAAACACTGGGACAGACAGGGTCGCCGTTAAGTTGGAAAGGACTCCAAGGCACACAAAAATACATGTATACAGTGTGGGGTGTGTAAAGAGAAGGTGATATGAACGATGAAAATGATATATAGTAGAAATATAATGGAGATCTATTAATTTTATGTTGTAAGGAAAATAATGAAGAAATCAGAACGTCAGATAAATGTAAATAACTAATATTCAGAGTAAAGGATGGGAAGCTATTTTATGTTTGTTTTTAAGTTGTGTTTCTGTAATAAATGTATATGTATAAGATTGTTATGTTTGTTTTAATAAAAAAAAGAAAAGAAAAAAATGCAATTTAGGGATCTCTATAGACCCCAAGGGGAGCCTGAGCCAATGGTGTGAAGTGAAACATTCCCTTTGGGGAAGAAAAAGAATAAGACTCACCTCTTGCATGATGGGATCTTTGGGGTCTTTGGTCTCAACGATGCACGGCTGGACAAAATACCCAACTTTGTCATCGCATCCGCCGCCAGCCAAGATGCTGAGGTTCGGTGACGTCTCCGCGTGTCGGAGCCACTTCTTGATCCGCTCGAAAGACTGGATGAAGCAGAAGGAGAAATGGATGCCCATGAGAGATATAGAAATATAGGGATATACAAATATACAAAAGATACAAAGCATAAGCACCTCCACCTAAACATCCATGTAAATTTAGTTCACAATAACATCAATACCATCTTACTTGAGCTCGTATGTATTAGTAATCTCTTTTATCTCCTCTGAGGTTATTTAGCCATATTCATTCATCTCTTTATATATTTACATTCCCTCCATAATCACACCTCGCAACCATACTATATATCTTCTTATTCCCCCTCCTTGCATCTTCTCTCCTTTTCTCCATATCTATAGATATTTGATACTCAATTTGCCTGTCATTTCCTTCAGTCCCCTATCTATATCTAATCTATATCATCTGCGTGCGTGTGTATATATATATAAATACACACACACACATATACAGAAAGGACTTGAAGGCACACAAAAACAAAATTTTAGGGACTTAGGGAGGCCACAAGGGAAACCTGAGTCAACAGTGTGATGCAGCGGCCAAAAAAGCCAATGTAATTCTAGCTTGCAAGGGTTTGAGTGTTGGATTACAACTCTGGAGACTGGAGTTCGGTTCCCTGTTTGGCCATGGAAAGCCACCAGGTGACCTTGGGTGAGTGACACACTCTCAGCCCCAGAAAACTGCATCGCAGGTTTGCCTTAGGGTCGCCATAAGTCAGAAACAACTTGAAGGCACACGACGACAAGAAGGTATATGCTGGGAATGGCAAAAGGAGGAGCAGTGGATGCTGGGATTGGAGACTTTTTGTTGCCGTCTTGCCCCAGAGAGAGATCCCCCCCACGGCCGATTCTTGGTCCGCCACGTGGGGGGGAGGCAAAGAAAACTCCGAAGGGTGTGACGGGGGATTATCCGAATTCAACAGGAGAAGCAGGAAGACTTCAAAGGCCTAGGAGAGGGAAGCGCACAGCAGCCCAAGTCGGCGGAGATGGGGCTGGGGATATTGGAAGAGGAGGTAGGAGCCGAGGGGTTATCGTTATTGACAGATGCCTGCTCTTAAGCTGTGAAAATACGTTTTTAAAGAAAGCATTTGCCGGCTGAGCCGTAATCTCAGCAGGGTTTCGCTCGGCATAAAGAAGAGGAGAAGCTGGGGTTTGGGTGCAGGGAGGAGAGAGAAGGAAGGAAAAGGAGCTCAACTCCTGGGAGGTGGAGATAGCAAAGCGGCGGCGGCGGAAAGTGGGGGAAGAAGGACAAGAAAAGACAAGGGAAGAGTTGGCGATGTGGGGATCAAAGTGGGACGGGACGGGACAGAAAAAGGGAATGTGTCCGAAAGAAGAATGAAGTCTGTTACCTTGTGGTCGATGACTGCCGAAAAGAAGGTTCCAAAATCCTCAGTTGGCTGGAAAGAGAGGGGGCAAACTTCAGCAAAGTTTGGGAAAAGTTCCTCCCCAGGGATTACAACTTCCATCAAAAAGCACTCAATGCTCAGATAAGGCATAACTTGTAAAAGGATCAGGGATATAGTGTCAGCCCTCCATATCCATGGATTCAATCATGGCTTGAAAATACTTTTAAAAAATAAATTCCAAAAAAGCAAACTTTGATATAAGGGATACCATTTTACTACACCACTGTATACAACGGGACTTGAGCATCCATGGATTTTGGTATCCACAGGGGCGGGGGTCCTGGGACCAAAAGGCAGTGGAGACCAAGGACCAACCTATACAATGGGACCCAGCAACCCAAAGACCCAAAACCTCTTTTTAAATGACTCAGTTATGGGATGCTCTGCCCTTGACGGCCCAATTGGTGCCAATCTTGCTGCTGTTTAGGAACCAAGTGAAAACATGGTCGCTTACAAAAAAGCATTCACTCGCCCGTTCATTTCAATCAATCTCATTGTATGCCTTTTCTTTTATAGTGCTGGTCACAGACCATCATAAAAATCATTCAATATGTTTTTAATCTTTTAAGATTACTTTTAACTATGCTGCATCAGCTACTTAGTTAAAGATACTTAACTACAGGCTAATCTGCATTGCAGAATTAATGCGCTTTGACACTGCTTTAACTGCTGTGGCTCCATACTATGGAATTTGGGGATTTTGTGAGATGATTTGCAGTTTTGTGAGATGATTAGCCTTCTCTGTCAGAGCGCTCTGCTGCTGCAAGAAAACTATAAATTTCAGGAATCCATAGGACAGAGCCGTGGAAGTTAAAGCTGCGTCAAACTGTAAGAGAAAGAAAGAAAGAGGAGAAGTACAAATGAAGCAAAGACTGGGTGTTGCGGTGTTGCATTGGGTGTGTGCATGTGTTTTGCATCAGGGAAATATAAATGAATTTTGTATTCAGACTTGGGTCCCATCACCAAGATATCTCATTATGCACATGCAAATATTCCAAAATCTGGAAAGATCCGAAATGCAAAACACTCCTGATCCCAAGCACTTTGGGTAAGGGAGACTCAACCTGTATTTTCATTAATAAATAATGAACAAACAATACTCTCCATCCGGAGCAGGTTTTGCACAAGCTGATGTCTCGTCACCCAAAGTGCAAGAAAGAGAAAAGGAGAGTAGAAGTACAAACAAAGAGAAGACAGGGTGCTGTGGTGGGGGAAGGTGTTTTGCACCAGGGAAATATCTCCAAGATACTTCATTCTGTGTATGCAAATATCCCAAAATCTGGGGAAAAAATCCAAAATGCAAAACACTCCTGGTCCTGAGAATTTTGGGTAAGGGAGACTCAACCTTGTATTTTAATTGATAGATAATCAACAAACAATGCTCTCCATCCGGAGCAGGTTTTGCACAAGTCGCTGTCTCGTCACCCAAAGTGCAAGAGAGAGAAAGCAAGAGCAGAAGTCCAAATGAAGCCAAGAGTGGTTGTGGTGTGTAGGGTGTCATGTACCGGAGGGATCGGGGCGGTGTGCGCGAGGTGTGTGCGTGGGGGGGGGAGGAAGGAGCCACGGGATAAAGAGGGGCCTTCAATAGGAATTAGCAGCCGGGGAGTGCAGCCCATAATCCCATCAGCCGCCTGCTGAGCTGCAAAGCCCCTTCAGCGGGAGAGCATCTCCCGACTCACGTCGCCCACTTTGATCTTCTGGTGCTCCTCCAGGAGTTCGGCTTTGATGCGGGGCCACAAGGAGTCGGGGGCGTAGAGGCGGGAGCAGGCCGAGCACTTCTGCCCGCCGTACTCGAAGGCCGAGCGCAGGGTCCCGCTGACCACGCTGGACACGTCGGCCGAGGCGTGGACAAAATGGAAGTTCTTCCCGCCGCACTCTGCCAGAAAACCAAAACCAAAACTTAGAGGAGGAGATAGTGGGGAGCACCTCCCCAAAAATAAAGACCTAAACAAGGCATAAAATGGCTCTGACAGACTTCCCCCCCCCACTCCCACATTCTCCAGATTTGGAGTTTTTCCAATGCTCCAACTTTTTTTTAAAGCTTGAAAACTTTGGTTTGTAAAAGGACACCCTCGCCCTTCACCACTGCCACTTGCTGCCTCTGCAAAATGGCTACAGGCAAACCTTTTGGGGTCTCCATGCAATGCTTAATATCCTATCCTGAGGTAGGGCTGCTATAGAGGCTGGCTATGTTTCCCACAATGCCCTGGGAATACATATTCTTGCTTCCCACAAACCACTGGGGCTCATTTCCCACAATGCCTTGGAATTTGTTACCCACAACACAATGAGATTCATTGTCTTCCTTTCCCAAAAGAGTCACCATAAGGGTGAGTCTCCAGATCTGGGCAAACTGCTACTCCTATCATCCCTCACTCTTAGCCAAACTGGCAGCGGATGATGGGCCTCAGCATCTGTCGAACCAGATGTTTCGCAGCCCTGGATAAATGGGTAAGTTTGATAAACAACACCAGTGATTCTGAATCCTTAATTCTCTTGGGCCTTAGGACTATAATGCCCATTACCCCTTACCATTGTCTATACCAACCCTGGGATTTAAAGCCCAAAACATTCAGAACCCTTCCAGGTGCTTTTGGACTGCAAGGCCCAGGATTCTTCACCACTAGTAATGCCAACTGGGGCTGCTGGGCCGTGCAGTCCAACAATTCTCAGGATTCGAACCCCTGAGGGATGCTGCGCTTGGACAATAAGAGATGCCAGAAAAAAACTTGCATCCTCTTCCTATGCTTTGTGACACATAAGAGAGGAAAAATCAAAGCCCCTTCTTACCTCCAGCCAGCCGTGGAAAGATCCGGTACCGATCCAGGTTTTCGGAGACCTGTTTCCAAAGGCGCTTGAAGGTTCTGCAAAAAAGAGCATCCGGACCATCAGCAAGCTGCACATCCTGCATCTCCCAGGTTGCATACTACACATCCCCCAGTTAACCCCCTGCTTTCCTGAAATGACTCTGACCACTTTCCATTACTGCTTGGAACGGTCTCATCTGCTTCCCTCCATCTTCTCCTTCTCATTTGCCCATTAAATTTGCCATCTCTGAGCCAGAGCTTGGACACTACCTTTCCACCTTTTATTTTTTGGAGGTAAAAATCCCAGAATCCTCTAACCAGCACACATCCATAAAATTCAGAGGAGGTGGTTTGTTTGGGGTTTTTTGGCATTAACAACAACAGAGCCAAGATCGAACCACAGCTTGGAGACGTACCCATTTTTTGGACTCAACTCCCAGAAACTCCTTTCCTTTCCTTTCCTCCACCCTTTTATGGTTGTAGCATGCCTTAAAGTTGTTTCCGACTTATGGCAACCCTATCATGGGGTTTTCTTGGCATGTTTCTTCAGAGGGGCTTGCCATTGCCATCCTCTGAGGCTGAGAGAGTGTGACTTGCCCAAAGTCAACCAGTCAGTTTCCATGGCTAAGTGGGAATTCTAATCCTAGCCTTTCAAAGGCCAGCATACAAACTAGTACAGCACAATGGCTCTCAAGATCAAGTCAGAGGAGGTCTCCTCTGAAACGGAGAGCATGCGTCAAAGTCACCTAATGGGCTTCTGTGGCTGAGCCGGGATTTGAACCCTGGTCTGCAGAGTCTGAGTCCAGCGCTCAAACCACAGCACCATGCTCCATTAACTATTTCCAAATTACTGTAAGCAAGCATGGCGTAGGGTTCGATTCCCAGCTCAACCATGAAACCCACTGAGTGATCCTGCGCAAGTCACACTCTCTCAGCCTCAGGGGAAGGCGATGGCAAACCTCCTCTGAACAAATCTTGCCAAAAAAAAACCCAGGATACCTTAGGAAAACCCTTAGGTTCGCCTTAAGTCAGAAACGCATTGAAGGCACACAGCACACCTTGGGGTACAGATCATTTTTATTTTCATTTTCATTGTCAAAACGAGAATTCCTGTCTCCTCTCCAGGAAGAAGAGAACATAAATTGGGCTAGGAAGAAAAACACTTGGTGACCCTCCAGCCTTTTTTCAGATTCCTGAAAATTTGCAGGAGGAGAAACTTTTCGAAAACCCCAAAGGTCAACAAAATGTACCAAATCCTACTGCGTTGCCATCCTGCCGCTCAAGGCCTGCGTCAGCAATTGAGTTCTTTCTCCGCACAATATCTCTCTCATATATGGGGGCATAAATGCTAAATATTTTTACATTTTCTCGGATTCCCTCCCTCTTTTGCAGCCTCGGCGTTTCGGGCTCCAATCTCCGCTTTCTGAAAAGACTTATTTAAAAAATACCTCTGCGTGGCGCTACGCTCGAATGCGCCGTGCTCCTTAAAAGGTGGGGAGCTCATAAATTAGCGGTGGGCCATGCAGGACTCCTGGAGTGAGGCCATTAGCATTTTTATTGTTTTGAAAAGCAAAGACTTTGGTCACACTTGGAAATCAAAAAAGAAGAGGCACACGGGAGAGAGGGAAAGAGAGAGAGAAATCGAGAGCGCAAAATGAACCACTTTTCTCTCATCTTCTTCTCTCTTTTGCCCAAGGTCGCCCAGTGGGTTTCTGTGGCCAAGCTGGGATTCGAACCTGGATCTCCAGAGTCCTAGTCCTTGGGTTTGCTGGGGACATGAAGCCGGGTCGCCTACGAACGGGACATTCGCCACACGTAAACAATGTCACTAGGAAGTGGGCAACTTTTCATTGGAAACAGAGCTTCTGCAGGCATGCTTTTGTCTAAAGGTGGCAAAATGGAGGGTCCAAGGGCAGCAAAATGGAGGCTCCAGGGTCAGCCAAATGGAGGGTCCAAGGGCAGCAAAATGGAGGGTCTAGGGGCAGCTAAATGGAGGGTCCAAGGACAGAAAAATGGTGGGTCCAAGGACAGAAAAATGGAAGATCCAGGGTCAGTAAAATGGACGGTCCAAGGACAGCAAAATGGAGGGTCCAGGGGCAGCCAAATGGAGGGTCCAGGGGCAGCAAAACAGTGGCCTCAGTTGAGAATGACTGAGCTAAAAGGCGGAGGTGCTTTCCTCTGCTCCAAAACCACCAGCCCCATCCATTTACCACCAGCAAAGCTTATCCTATGGCCTATAGTGACATGTGTCCATTTCCCTGAAGCGGCAGCCAGTTCCGGCTCACAACACAACACCCCAAGATCAACGGGAGGCGAGAGAGAGCTCCTGCCTGCCTGCCCCACTTTACCCCCATGTTTCCCCTCGGACTGACACTCACAGCACGCTTCCGGTGAAGTTGATCCCGCCGAGGTGCTCCGAGGAAGTTACCGTGTCGCCAAAAACAGGCCCATCGGCCGGGACAAACTGGATGATGTTGGGAGGAAGTCCGGCTTCCCGGAGGATCTTGTAGACGGCGTAACTGGCCAACATGGCCGTGTCGCTGGGTTTCCAGAGGACGACGTTACCCTGGCAAGACGGGCAGAGAAGGAACAGAGGCAGAAGTGTTAAAGAAGCAGGTTTGACAAACATTTGCCATCCATCGTATGCCCTTTAGATCAGTGATTCCCAGCCTCTGGTCCCCCAGGTGTTTAGGACTTCAGCTTCCAGAAGGCTCAGCCATCTTGGCCAAGGGTCTGGGATTCTGGGATCTGAAGTCCAAAACACCTGGAAGGGACAAAGTTTGGGAATCACTGCTCTAGATGGTCGTATCGTTGCATTTGTGCAACAAGACAACAAATGCATCTTAAAGATGCCAGCTTCAAGCAGACTGGGAGAGAGGAGCTCTTCTTTAATATTTGTTCATTTATTAAAATATTAATACCTTGTCCTATACCTGAAGATCTCTGGGCGGCATATAGTGGGCCCTTGGTATCTGCTGCAGTTTGGTTCCAGGACCCCCCATGAATAGCAAAATTCATAAATGCAATGACTCAATAAAATGGTGTCTTTCATATAAAATGGCAACACCAAGGTTCACCTTATGGAATTTATATATTTTAAAAAATATTTTCAAGACGTGGATAGTGGAATCCATGGATATGGAGAGGCAACTGTACAATAAAGTTAATTTAAGACATTAAGTAACAAACAAAGATGGCTACCATTCGGCTTAGGACTTGCATCTACATAAAGGGCCTTACTCATGTGCAAAACTATCCCCCACTCCCACGTCTGTATTCACCTTTGCAGGGTGTGAGAATCACTTTACTTTTGATTTATAAAGGAGTTAAAACCCTGCAAATCTGAATACGGACATTGCAAAAAATAAAATAAATAGTTCTACACATGAAAACATCAACGTCCCAAGTTGAATGCAAGCCACCTTTGTTATCACTTACTGTCTTTTATTTTATTATATGCCACCTGGAGATCTTCATGTAGTTGGAGGGTTTCTAAATCAGTTAATTTATCTCAAGTTTATATTTATCCCTATGGTAAGAAAGTGGGAAGTCAGTGTTCATTCTGTGTTTAGATAAGTTTAGTTAACAGAATTCCAGAATTTCTTCCTATCAGCTTTCTTCACTGTCCAGCTTTCATACCCATACACAGAAATTTAAAATATCCTAACTTTAAATAACTATCCTAAACAATTCTAACTTTTGGTATTCAATTAGGTATCTTTCTATTTTCAGATTTTGCCTCATTCTTTCATAGCAGCCTTTTCTTGTTCTACTGTCGAATTACGGGACAATTAGAGATATAACCAAATCAGAGTATATTCTGAAACTTTCTACTTAAAACTTTCGGATGGGCGTATCTATGTGAAGAACTGGGGAAAAATACAGTAATTTCCAGTTACTCAACATGAAAGAGATGGGCAGATTAACTTCTTGGCTATATCAAAAAGATATAAAAAAGACTGAGGAAGAATGGCTTCCTGTAACCAAGTTTTGCAAAAGAAAAGGTGGCAGTAATAAAGCAAGTGGACATTATGTCGAAATAAGAAATAATCAGAAATAAGAGTAAGAGATTAGAGATTGGAATTAGTTAAGAGAACCTTTTTCTTTTTTAGAATTTAACAGAAAGAAAAAAAGACAAAAAGGATAGATATCTCCACAAAATTGAAGGGACTTAATGTCAGGAGAACTTGGGAAGTGTGTAGGGAAAATATTACTTCTGTTATTTTATGTATGATAATGTTGTCATGACTTAATCAATTAGAAATTTTATATTTTGTACAAGAATTCTGATCTAATGTCAATGAGCTCGTAAATTTGTATAATAATAAAAAATATAACTAAAATAAAACTGGAAAAAAAAGCCTTCTCTTATGGGTCTTAGCACTGCAGTTGGCTAGGACTGTGGCAATACGCCAATCGCATGACGCGAATGGGAAAAGGAGCGTTTTCGTCACAAAGTCCCCTGAGAAAACAAACACCAGGCCCCATCCTGAGCTTTCCAAGCACAGATCCTCACCATCAAAGCTGGAGCTCCCGCCAGGTTGCCTCCGATGGCAGTGAAGTTGAAGGGAGAGACGGCAGCGACGAAACCCTGGAGGAGTGGAGAGAAAGGGATCGATTACAGCGTGCAATCGGCAGGCGCGGAAGGAAAGGGAAACGCTTCTCCGCGGAAAGAGGCGAGCGAGACAGCCCAGTTTGCATGTATTTATTTATTTTACGCTGAGGCTTTGAGAGCAGAGCTTGAGAAGTTGCCGTCTTGGGATGACTGTTCCCAGAATCCCACAGACAGCAACGGACTCCGGCCTCGTCGTTGCAACAATTCAAGTCGTTTCCAACTTACAGAGACCCTAAAGTGAAATTATCGGGGTTTTTTAAATAAAGCAAAGTTTGTTCAGAAGGGGTTGGCTGTTGCCTTCCCCTGAGGCTGAGAGAGTGTGACTTGTCCAAGGTCACCCAGCGGGTTTCCATGACAGAGCGGGGATTCAAACCCTGGTCTCCCAGAGTTGTAGTGCAAGGCTCGAACCACTAAACCATGACTATAATGCTGCATATGAAACAGAAATTCTGCATTTAGGCTTAGGTCCTTGGGCAAGTCACACTCTCTCAGGCACAGAGGACGGCAAAAGCAAACCACCTCTGAAGAAACTTGGCAAGAAATTCCCACGATAGGGTGACCCTAAGCCGGAAACAACTTGAAGGCACACAACACCTGTCTCCAAGATATCTCATTAGGCCTGCTCCAAAATCCAAAACGCTTCTGGTCTCAAGCATTTCAGATAAGGGAGACTCAACCAATATCTCTTTTACCTTATATATTTTCTGTCTCTCTTGGTTTGCTGACTGTCTGTTCCGACCAAGGTGTCAAGAAGTACTAATACCCACCACCATCATTGGGTATGGCCAATGCATGCCACCATTTTGTCTGTCAAAGGAGCTGGCAAGCCCTACTGGCCAGTGGCCAATATCACAACCAACCCACCAGTAGCACAACCTCTGGTTCCTTCCAATCTCGAACCCAACTCTTTGCTTTTACCTCGAGCCCCCGATAGACCATCCTGTTGGTGCTGGGGGGGATGCTGAGGGGCTGTTCGTTCTCCAGTTCTACGGCGTACTTGGCATTAAATCGGAAGAAATCAATCAGTTCGGCGGCCGCGTCGATTTCCGCTTGGATGATGGTTTTTGCCTGGAGGAGAAACAAACAAGAAAGAGGTCAGGAATGGATCCAACAGTCCAAGAAACAGAGAAGTGATCTGGAGAAGAAGACCGCTTTGCACAAAGCAATCCCAATAAAAGACCACCATGGTTATTCAGATAGTCAATGAATCAACTGTCTTAACAGCCATCGTGATCTTTCAAACATTTGGGGAGCCGGATACGTTCAATTTAGAGAAGACTGAGAAGGACATGATAGCCATTTTCAAATATCTGAAGGTAGGTCATGGAGAAGATGGAGGAAGCTTGTTTTCAGCTGCTCCAGAGACTAGAACACAAACCAATGGGTCCAAATTCCAAGACAAGAGATTCCACCTAAATATTGGGCAGAATTTCTTGAGTCCAGGAACCGATCAACAGCCAAACAGACTTCCTGGGAGGGTGGTGGAGTCTCCATTTTTGGAGGTTTTCCAACAGAGGTTGGAGGGACGCCTTCCAGGAGTGTCTGGGTTGTGTCCTCCTGCATGGCAGGGGATGAACTAGATGACTCTTGGGATGCCTTCCAATGCTATAATATAGTTTTCCAACAAACGCAGCATTCTAGTTCAATCCTTTCCAACTGTGGCTTACCACAGTTCCCAGACATCTGTGGACACTTACTTGCCCCACCATGGTCTTGGCCAAGATCTCCGCTCTCCTGGGTCCACTCAACATGTCGGCCGCTTTGAAAAAGATCTGAGCGCGGTCCTGGACCGGCCGCAGGTCCCATTCCTGCCGTGCCGCCAGAGAGGCGTTGATGGCCTTGTTTAGCAAATCCTGGATTAGGAAAAAGAAGGGATATATTGGACCAACAGATATCCACAGGAGGCAAAGGGGCCTACTCAAAAGCCTGCCATGATACAGTCAGCCCTCCGTTTTCGCGGAGGACCCATTCCGGACCCCCCTGCAAAAACAGAGACTTGCTGATATTCAAGCCCCAATGATCTTAATGGAGGTTGCCCTCCTTGAATATCCAAAACCACGGATCTCAAGTCCGTAAGAACGGAGGGGCGACTGTATTCATCTACTAGTCCAGGAGAGACATAGCATGGCATAGTGGTTACAGCATTGACTTTGGGGTGTCCAAGTCCTATTTATGTATTTATTGCATTTATAAGTCGCCTTTCTCCCAAAGTGAGTCCCAAGGTGTCTCACAAAAAGGACCTGAACAATTAACATTTTAAACACAATAAAAAAATCATTGCATTAGAACAACAGCTTATAGTCGGCGCTTCACATTTGCAGCTTTGGCGTTTTTGCAGATTTGATCATTTGCGGATTTAATTAATAAATTCTCTCTAGGAATCACTCAATCCTCCAGCGCAACTCTGCCAGAAGTTGACCATAGAGTCTCAATGGAAGACTGAGAGATTCCTAGAGAAAACACTTCTCTAGGCATTTGTGCGTCTGCAGAGCGATTCCAGGCAATGTTGACCATAGAGTTGCACCGGAGGACCCAGAGAAGCACTTGTCTAGGCATCTGTAGGTCCTCCAGGGCAATTCTATGCTCAATCTCCACCAGATGTTGACCACAGAACTGCGCCGGAGGACATAAGAGATTCCTAGAGAGATGCTTTTTCTGAAAAAGTGGATTTTAAAAACAATAGAAGCAATAGAAATGGACCAGCTCACATGTGCAATCGATGGAGATGATTTTGAAAAACACAGACAAGAATGGCAAACATTTTTAGAATACGGTAAAAACAACTGGAGTTGTGAAAAATGGCACATTCATTACCCAAGAAAACAAATATCTGAACAATAAACTATGAATTACTTCTTAAGAGAATATCAAAGCTAAGGAAATCTCTTATAAAATTTTAATAATAAAAAATAAAATTAAATTAAAAGTGGATTTTTTTTTTTAATTTGCATTTTCCCCACTTTCACAAGGGTCCTTAGCCCCTAAAGCCCAGCAAATGTGGAGCGCCTACTGTTAACGGTATAAAATGAGTCCCAATTTTGTGTGAAAAGATGATGATGATAATAATAATAATAATAATAATAATAATAATAATAATAATAATAATAATATCATTCAAAAGCAGATCTCCTTCAAAGCTTAGACTCAGAACAGTGAATCATTCCGAAAAGCGGCGGTCACCCTCATTCACGGATGAATCCCTTTCAGTGCTAACACAAACTTACATTATATTTCAGGGGTGTGTAAATATAACATATATCCCTCCAGAGATTCTGGATTACAACTCCCAGAAGTCCCAGCCAGCCAGGGGGACAGGGATTATGGGAGTTGTAGTCCAACAACACCCGAAGGTCGACCATTCTCCAAACCTGACTTACCTGATCGGCGTAGCAGTACTTGGCCACTTTGTGCGCATGGTTGAAAGGCTGCAAAGAAAAGAGAAGGAAAGGCTAAAGGTCTCGCCAAACTACAGATCCCAGGACTGCACTGCATTTGAGAGCCATGGCAGTTCAAGCGATCTCAAGCTGCATTGTTTCTGCAGTGCAGACACAACTGTGGTCTTAAAAAGAAACTTTTCAAACTCCTGAGAAACACAAAAGTTCTTATTTGGGACAACCGTGGCCAATGTGCCATTGAGAAAAGCCCTTCCCTTGACTTAAAAGGGGGTTTGCAAATGTTTGGAATACATCTTTATCTGGTTTGCATTTTTCCTTTAAAAAACAAGCTTTCCAATAATCGATAGCTTTGTTAACAAAATAAACAACAAAGAGGAATTGACAATTAGATACAGTTAAGAAATGCCAGCATGGTATTGTGGTTTGAGCAATGGTCTACAACTCTGGAGACCAGGGTTCGAATCCCAGCTGAGCCATGGAAACCCACTGGGCAACCTTGGGTAAGTCACACTCTCTCAGCCTCAGAGGAAGGCAATGCCAACCCTCCTCTGAACAAATCTGACCAAGAAAACTCCATAGTAGGTCTACCTTAGGGTTGCCATAAGGAACTCACAAAATACTAGTGGCTTTTAAGCGCCATCTTGAGATCTTTAAGCTCATTTCTGAAAAACTGTAATACCCAGCTTTCTCAAGGAATTTGCAAAACTATTGTATATCTGTGGGTTGCAGAAAGCAGGAGGTATCTGATGATCGTAGCATGTCAGATTGCTA